>OX392512.1:25029149-25314246 GCA_947623375.1 Apotomis capreana | reverse complement strand
TATTCTCTTTGGTTAATGGCCGCCATTCCCATCGGCTTGGTCACGTGACATGTCATAACTATGATACAAGAATGCCATCACAATCCCAAAATACCGTAGCCATTAACTTAGAGGCCGACTTTTGCACTTTAAATTTCTTCGGCGGCCTTTCACCCTTTTCAATCCACTGCATCGACTCAGACTTACACTCCGGATCATACTGTCTGATCCATGTTTCATCAACAGTTACTATTCGGGAACAAACTTCATCTAAATCATCTTCGCACAATTCTAAAAACGCCCGAGAAGTTTCCACACGACGTACTTTATCGAAGGCCGTTAGCATTTTCGGTACCCAACGAGCACTGACTTTACTCATGTACAAATGTTCATGTAAAATTTCTCCGACTCTTTCTTTACTAATACCTAAGTGTACGGCCTGAGTGGACGCTCGAGTGCGGCGTGCAGCGGGGCGGGGCGTGCAGCGTGCATGTTAAACAAAGGGAACTCATACGGGTGGCCTGAGTAGACGCTCCACAGAACGAATGACGAGCGGGCAAGTTTGCGGCCAATGCGGCGTCCAGCGGAGCGTCGCGGGCGGGTTCAAACCTGTTTGAGTTTTGCAGCGGCGAGAAGAGCGTGCCATACGTTTTGTGTAGTTAATATATAAAATTAAATATTTCGTGACTTAGTGTAAATTAAGAGGGAGAGAGTGTTTCGTGTATTAAATTAAAATGACGTGCGAACAAATAATTATAGAAATTCAAAATAAGCCAGCACTTTGGTTATCATCCCATAATTTATATAAAAATAGACTGTACAAAAATAAAATAATTTTCAGCCATAAATTCTCTTCTAAAAAGAAATTAATGATGTCATCTGACATGGTGATTGCTACCGATTCATACGAGCGGTGAGCGTGCACTGAGGCCACTAGCTGGACGCTCGATCTCACGCTAGCCCGCCCCGCTGCACGCCCCGCCGAACGCTCCGCTCCGAGCGTCTACTCAGGCCTTACACTAAGACCTCAGCTATTTGCCAAACCTTAATTCTTCTATCTTCTAATACCAGCTTTTTGACTTTTGCTACGTTTTCTTCGGTCACTACCGATATTGGCCGCCCTGAGCGGGGGTCGTCTTCGATCGATTCCCGTCCGAGTTTAAATAAGCGACTCCACTTTTTGACTGTGGCATAAGAAGGCCCAGAATCACCGTAAATAATAGCCATTTCCTCAAAAATACACTGCGGTGATTTGTCACTTTTTGTAAGGAATTTAATTACAGCACGGTGCTCAATTTTCGTAATATTCGTTGGTAATTCACACATGATGTACTTTTCCGTTGAATATCTCGAAACAGAATAATAAAAACGTGACATGTTATTTTTTAATAATTTGTTTTTAAATGGCCTTTCTAGTGGCCAGTATCATAAACGCATATATAACCTCGAAATACCTTAGGCTTAGAACTTTTCAGACGCCCCTCGTATCTTGCCGCGACTTCGCTTATCGCGCGACCCGGCGTCACCTGTCTTGCTCGCACGGTATTGAAAGCAAAGTGACCGGTAGTATTTGTCACGCGCCACGCGTCACAATTATGTGACGCGAGTGTAGTCAAGTCTGATCCACGTAGAACTCAATAACGGCCTGGCCACGACTTCGGTCTTAGCGGCGAGCGGCAGCGGTGCGCGGTACGTGTCTCGCTCACTCGTATGGCCGCCGCGCTCGGATCTTTCGCTCAACCGCTCGCTACGCCGCTTGCTGTGAAGCGAGCGTAAAGTCACCCATGTCCGTCAGGTCTGTATAAGCTCTTGAGCTCTGAATTCCAAGGACAGCAATGCCCTCATGTTATCCTTGCGGGTACAAGGGACCCTTTGCACTGGTATCAACTTTCGTGTGTCCTTGCGTCGAGCGGCAGCCATAGGTGGGAGCGGGAGGTCCGAGCGCGGTCTCTCGCTCTCTCAATGAGTGTGGCTCGCCTCTGACGGCACCGCTATTGTAGGAAATCAGAGCTTTCCGCTCTACTTTAGCACGCGTCGCTCTACTTTCTCGAAAATATACTCGTTGGGTACGTGAAACACCACGGAGTAAGTGAAACACACAAAAATCACAGTAGATACCTACCTAAAAAAATTAAGCTGTTTATTTCAGGAAACATTTATTTATTTATTAGGTACCTACACTTTATACTGGCTAACCTTAATCATAAACTGTGTCGCTAAAGCAGATTTTGTCAAACAAGTCCCGGGTAAACAATAATACCCTACTTACTGAGTGTATTAAGGTTATTAATTATTATGCCAAATAGTTTCAATTTCCAGTGTTTCTTAATTACCCAACCTGATCTTTCCCAATTTAAAGGGTAAATTGACATCATCAAGAAAAAACTGTATCAGTCAAGCGTTAGTTTATTAGTGTTTAAAATATTTAACATATCAGACATTCACAACCTTCCACAAACAAAAGCTTTACAATTAAGTACACATTTATACTTATGTAGGTATAGTTTAGTCAAAGTTTGGCAACATAGATATTTGCACTCATCAACATTTTCCCGCAAATAATTCGTACTTTCTCACTTTATGCAAAATCTCGACTCGAACTCCAACAGTGCGTTTCCACTGAGGTGCTGAGAGGGGCGGAACGTAATTTGACCAATCACTGTTCCCTCTTTTAGGGTTCCGTACCCAAAGGGTAAGAAACGGGACCCTATTACTACAACTGTCTGTCCGTCTGTCACCAGGCTGTATTTATGATAGCCAAGCACTTGCTCGATTGCACTTAAAATGACAATAAGAACTAAGATGGAGCATGCTTACCTAGAAAATGCCTATTCGCTCTCGGCTTGAAGAGAAGCTCGATTTCGAACGAGATTGGTCAAAATACGTAGGTACGGTCTACTCGGTCCACGTCAGTGGGAATGCATCCTTACAGCCCCTCAGACTACCGGGGATAATACAGTCAAACCCGCTTAAAACGCATTAAAAATATCACTTCGTAGTAAAACGTAGTTTCGAAATAACACCTATGATTAAAGTGTTAAGACGTCCTATATAAAAATCTAGTGTACAGTCGCCATCAATATTGCAGTAACGCCCAGTCAATAAGAGTCGTGTTCAGATATTTATGAGCGCCTTATATGCTGCGATATATCTGATGGCGACTGTAGGTACACTTATCGAGAAAATCAGTAACATTCTGCTAATATACATATTTTAATAAATAGTTTTATACAATGTCATATTTACAAATAGTATAGTCAACTTCGTCGTACCGTCCCACTACAGGAGTTTAAACATATCTAGGTCCGATTTATGCACCGATGGAAATGAGCTCGACTGTACAGTGAGTGTCACAAAAAACGGAAACTGTTAAGTAACAACATCAATATTTCAATACGCTAGATTATTTCATAGCGGCACCTACAGATATTATATTTTTTTTACACCATTTATGCTGACTGTATTTGGATATTTTTGTCCTTGTTGTACTTCAATTCAAACTAGCTAAGTACATATTTACAAAAAAATCTAAAATATGATTCATATAAATTACATAATATTATCAGCACTAAGATATAGTCTATCCGGCATTCTAAGATCAAATTATGTCAAACTGGTACAAGTGAAAAATTACGTTAAACTTATACATACACGGTCGTTTGTACCTTGTGCCAAAGTACCTTCATTTGAACTTAGAGTGGACTGACTATACATCTTTACGTTTGCTTAAAGGGGCTTCTAAACGGGCAACGTTTTTCTGCAATGTGTAGCTGGCAACTATTGCTGTCTGACTCTAATTATGAGAGCTAGACTAAGACGCCTATAGTTGCCGGCGCCATATTGCATTCTTAACACAATCACTGTCCGAATCTCAGTTGGAAACCTTACCTACAGCTTTGTAATAGAAGTCAAGTTTCTCTTTACTTCAGTTTGAAGAGTAGAGTAGAATCTATGTTTTAATGTATTGCTCCTATACCATGCCACATCCGGTATACACGGGAGTCACAGAGTATGGAGTTAAGATTACAGTGTATCAAATAATTAAATAACCCGTCGTATAGAAATAATTCTTTTGGTTGAGGGAATCCACTTAGCTTTGTACCCGATGAACAATACTCATTATCTGTATTGTTAGCTGTGGCCACAACTGCCACTTCAAAATGTAAGGCGTTATAAGTGCAAATTATTTTTACACTAAATTAGTCTTTAAGTCAAACGAAATAAGGCTTACTCTTAAACAAAGAGAACAGAGATGTTGGTCACTTCATTGTCATTATAAGCATCGAAACGAGCTTCACTGCTCTTTCACTTACGAAGTGACCAACATCTGTGTTCTCTTTGTTTAAGAGTAAACCTTATTTCGTTTGATTTAAATACTAATTTAGTGTAAAAGTAATTTGCAGTTATAACGCCTTACATTTCGAAGTGGCAACTGTGGCCACCGTGAACAATACAGATAATGAGTATTGTTCACCGGGTACAAAGCTAATGGGATTCGCTTAACAAATGGGATTCGAACTATAAGTGACTTGCTCAGCAGCTGAAAGCATGCCCGGACCTTTTGCCGTTACATTCATTTTCAAGCCTTAATGCTTATACGTACAGTCTTGCAAAACAACGAATATCGAGAAAATGCTTTACATTAGTAAAATACTAAAAAGAAATCTAATACCAAACGTACCCGTTTTCGAGGATAGAAAATTTAATTTACTTGGTCAATGTCAAAGCGAATGTTTAAAGTAGATACGTGTTTTATTGGTTTTTCGTTAGTAAGATAACTTATTGATATGTTAATAGTGTTCGGAAATAGTGATGGTTCCAGAGTTATCTCGATTTCGCATTACTATACTATACTACTTTATTCTTAATTTACCTATGATGTCGACCAGATGAACACAAAATATTGTGCAATACAAATTACAAACATGCATTTTAACACTATTAAATGCACGTTATGAATACACAAAATTATTAACACACAAACTATTTATTTTGTTTTAACGGAATTACTATAATATTTAAAAGAAATGCACTAAGCGTATAAAAACAAAGATACTCATGGTTCTAGCCTAGCGTAGTACTAAATTGCGGAAGTTCCATGCCTTTGACACAGTAAGGATAAGGTGCTTTTCACCACGAGCATTCGCTTGTAAACACATGAGTTTCATATCATTGTTTGCCATTGTTATGTACCTACATGACAGGCGAATGTTCGCGATGACGGTGCACCCTCAGGATACTTGTTTGACAACAGGGATCAAAATCTTTACTTCGCACTAGTGGTAACAGTGTCATTGGTCAAATCACTGTTTGTTCCACCTCAATCTGTTCAGTGCCGTCTCAGTCAAAATGAAGAGGAATTGCTCCGAAAAAGCGGGTTCAAATCCAGCTTAAATTGCTCTAAATGGCACGATGGCAATGGTATGATGCTTCGTGACGGGATATTATGATATTATGCGGCGTATATCATTAGAATGACGGCACAGGGCACGGCACGATGTCCCGTGAAAGTTATGAGATTTAATACTGTTTTTAGTATGTGGAATCAGTCGACGGAAACGGAGCGTGAAGTGGTTTTAGATAGATAAGGATAACGCATGAGTAAAAAACGGGACCCTTTACTAAGACTCCGCTGTCCGTCCGTCTGTCACTAGGCTGTATCTCATGAACCGTGATAGTTAGACAGTTAAATTTTTCACAGATGATGTATCTCTGTTGCCGCTATAACAATAAATATTAAAAAACTAAATAAAATAAACATTTAAGGGGGTTCCCATACAACAAACGTGATCGGTTGGTTAACTTTGCAATTCATTTGATGTCACTCGTTTTATAAACATTGACGCAAAGGAAAATTATGAAAGAAAGATGAACGTGATTTGGTGCGATTGACGTAACGATGTAATAGCTCAGTTGGGAGAGCACTACGTCGGAAACGTACGGTCGCAGGCATCGAGTTTTGCTTACATTGCACATTACATTCTTCTTTCATAATTTCCCTTTGTGTCAATATTTATAAAAATAATGGTATTTCGACATTAAAACAGAATCTAAAAAGATTCTATTAAAAACAACATTAATCCGGCCAGTTAAAACGCGATAAGTATTTGTACGGAACTCTCGCTGCGTGAGTTAGACTCGCACTCGGCCGGTTATTTTTCCAGCTCATCCAAGTCACAGTACACCGCTTAACGGCTGTCTTGCTTGTCGTGCTCGTGCTCGTGCTCGGGCTCCCGGTAGCCGGCGATGCCTGGCAGGCCGGAGGGCACGGCGCGCCGGTACCGCTCGTACCGGGCCCCGAAGAACGCCAGCAGCGTCAGCTCCTCCGCGTGCACGCGCTCGCGGAAGAACAGCC
The DNA here is from genome assembly GCA_947623375.1 of Apotomis capreana. Lineage (NCBI taxonomy): Eukaryota > Metazoa > Arthropoda > Insecta > Lepidoptera > Tortricidae > Apotomis > Apotomis capreana. The sequence goes on along the minus strand of OX392512.1, from coordinate 25,307,912 downwards.
ACGACGCCGCCGCGTACACCACCACGCACATCGGGTTCAGCAGCGTGATCTGCCGGATGCGACGTATGTTTGGATCACAGACCACCCCCACTAGACGGAGCATGTAAGGCGACCCGCGCGCACCAACGATATGGCACGGCAGAACATTAAAGTATCAACACGGCGGACACCGTTTAGTTGCGACCTTGTTTATGATCCATGCGTACGTCAACGAAAAAAGAAATTAAATAAATAACATGGTAAATTGTAATGTTAAGTGGTGTAGAGAGACCTCATAAACATGGACGCAACTAAACGGTGGCCGCTGCGCGCGGGTCTTACATGTGCCTTACATGCTCCGTCTAGTGGGGGTGGCCTGTGGTTTGGATACTCCTTATTGCACACCGTAATAAGTTAAACGTACACCCAGTACGAACAACACGAGTATAATATAAGTATAGAAAACTGAATTGCACGATTTAATTCCGCCATCCCCGTTTCACCATCGGACAACTAGGCGAGGGGAGCGATTTCACCATTATGTTGTCACTTTACCATTTATTCCCACGAAACTATTTGCTACATCATTTCTAATGCGAACCGCTAAGGAATGGAACTCGCTCTCATCGTGTGTATTTCCAGAAAATTATAATTTAGGTATCCTCAAGGTAAGAGTGAATAGATAGGCTATATCTATCCTCGACCCCGTAGTCACATTCCATCAGATAATACGGAGGTCAATCGCCGGTCAGATTGTGAATAAAAAAAAACATACAAAGAAATCTCCTGTTTTAATGAAATTTAACATAAATATTTAAATAAACTAGTATAATAGCTGGTGCCTGGGTTTAAAATGTACATTGCAATTTTTGGAGCTCGTGTAACGTGGTGTATTGTTAACCATTTTCATCTTTTTATATTTTTTCTATACAAGATGATGTGAAGTGTTGAGTGTGGCACTTTAATTTAAGATTAGTTAAATTGTTTCTACCCGTGAGATCCTGTAATTGACTTCCCTGTTTTCTATTTTATATAAGTCTACTCAAAATTGTTAAAGCTGTTGGTTCTAAATAAAAGTGTGCTGCTCTGTGGCGGCGCCACCATAATGAAAATCAATGAATTATATGGTGAAATGATGTACCTTGAAGGTACACCATGTACATATCATGTTTTTGGCTGTACCTGCACCAGGGAACGAAATAATTGTCATTTTTTGTGGCGCCGCTGGGGAGCATACTCTGCAGCGGCGCCACAGAGAACTCATAGATAGAAATGATATTAGCTATTATTTTCTTATGGAAATTGATGTACTAGTGCTATTTATTGTGTACGCTAGGAAATTTGACATTATTAATTCGTGATTTAATTAGATTTAATTTATTTCACTTGGCTGTTCGTGTTAGTTTTCGTTGGTCCCTACTGTTTTGTAAAAAAAATAAACGTCAGAATGTTTACAAGTTTATTGAAGTGGTAGGTTAGAACGCGGAATCATTAAAAATAAATAAAATCTCTTATTAATAATGATTTTTATCAATACGTACACAATAAATAGCATCAGTACATCAATTTCTATAAGAAAATATTAGCTAATGTCATTTCTATCTATGAGTTTTCTGTGGCGCCGCTGCAGAGTATGCTCCCCAGCGGCGCCACAAAAAATGACAATTATTTCGTTCCCTGGTGCAGGTACTGCCAAAAACATAATATGTACATGGTGTACCTTCAAGGTACATCATTTCACCATATAATTCATTGATTTTCATTATGGTGGCGCCGCCACAGAGCAGCACACAAATAAAACGATGAGGTTTGAATCTGGGTTACATTTTGCGACGTTAAAGGGTGAACTGACCTGAGTGCCGATGGACCAGTAGAACCAGCCCACGTAGCTGGGGTGCCGGCACAGCGCGTACACCCCGTGCGTCACCAGCTCGTGGTCCGGCCGCTTCACGAACTGCACCTGCAACAGTATGCCAGATATGACATATTGCAAGCCAGTGCACAACTTACTTCTTTAAAAGCTCCTCCGATATCCTCAATGCTGAGGGTCGTGGCCTCTCTGAATAACTTTTTCGTGGACTATTTTGCGCCAGCTTACTCTATCCTGGGCTGCATGGATGGCATCGTAAATAGAGGTCTTGAGGGTAGAGCGTATTTAGTCCGACCACCGTCTTCCGCACACCTTGCTTTCTTTAAAAGCAATAAGTCTAAAATAGTCAAGATGGTACATCTTATTTTAGAGCTCATATGGACCAAATAAAGGCAAGGTGAACGTTGTGTCGTACCAGGCTGTTAAGCAGAAGGTGCAAGAACCAGATGCATGGAAATTGCTTCACCGACAAGTGCGTAGCTCTTAAATTTATGATGATGATGGTAAATTTTATGCAGTTTTGCCAGTAGCAAGTAGTCAATATTAATTCAAAATGATAAATCAAAAAAATTGCTTTATGGTGGGAAGTGACAAAGTGTGACACCAAACATTACCCATCTCTTTCTATTAAGTGCATTCGGAGGACATAAAACGGCGAGTTATGCGTCAAGCCAAATCACAGTTTTGATAATATTAAAATAACTACAAAACTATGGTATGGTGTTATGGTTTTCTATGAAAAACACAGTTTTGATAAGCAATAATGGCTGAGGATTTTATAAAGTCCTAATATACGATTGACCAAATAAGAATGAATTTATCTAATCTTCTCAAGTAAAATAAGCTTACAGTGTGGTTGAAATTGGTCTTGGCTGTGAACATGGCAGACTTCCTCAGCAGCTCGCCGCCAATGCACGTCGCCACTCCTATTGCTGAGATCCAAAAGTAAGTCTTCATTTCTGGAAAAAACAATAAATGAAATTAATAATACCCACATTAAAAAAATAATAATAATGTCTCGTTTCATAACAAAATTATGAAATTAATGAATTTGTTTTATATGAAAAGCTTGTTTTTCAAATTGTGACTAACTCTAGCAAAAATTCAAGTATTTTATCTTATAATAATATAATATATTTATGGCATCCAAGTACTTATAACTAGGTACAAGGACCCTGTCAGGGTGTAGCAAGAATTTTACATTTTATGTAGTCTGGTTTACCAAACTTAATACTGTGCTTAGTGCTTTCTAAAAACTTAATACTAGTAGGTAATAACAACTTAATGTTTTAAAATTTAACCAAGCATCATTATCATTACGTACATTGCATGATTGTGTTACATTGTATTGGGCAGACAATTAGTACATAATTAGGTATTTAAATATTTTTCTCGTCCAAAAATTCGTTAATTGAGTAGTAACACTTGTCTATAAGTTTTCGTTTTAGGTTGCTTATAAAGGATGAGTCTTTTAGTGTGTTTTTTATATTAATAGGGATTTTATTGTATATTTTAATTGCTCTGTAGTATGGTCCATTTTTATATATTTCTAGTTTAGGTTCCGGGAGTTCAAGATTTTGGTGGCGACGAGTGCTATGATTGAATTTGAAGAGATGTAAATTTTTTCTTAAAGAATCACAAGTTAAATATAGTGGCTAAATCTTGTATGGTGATCCAATTGGACATTAAATACATGTTTATTTATGTCTTAAAAAAGATTCTGCATTCCTTTTCTTGTTGTGTTTTGCAATGAACTAAGGACATATTTATGGCCAGTGGTGCTTGACCTGGAGATTCAGGCATCCTCATGGACAATGATTCGGTTTCAGATAGAAATTAGCTAATTGAAAAAAGGTGGGTAAGTAAGTTTTTTTCTATTGCATGGTGATGTCCCCTGGCTCACTCTTTAAAACAACGATTTTTAGCAGTTATAGTAACCAAAAATTTTGTAATTGCAAGTCATAAGCTCATCTTATGTAAACTGACAATACCAGTAATATAAACTATCAACTTTTCTAAGAAGTTTAATGACCATTGTCCCCTGGATCACGGGACATAATAACAAGAAAAAAATTACCGACTCAGGAATAAAATGATTTTTATTGACTTACCTGGGAAGAAATAATATTCCACAGCCCACTCAGTCCAGCTAGCCACAGCAGCCAATCCGTACTGCAGGCTGTGGTTCAATATGAACGAATCAATTGTCAGGGTCCTTGGGTTTGTGAGGGCCACTGACATGAACTCTGAGAAGTGAAATGTAGTGAGAATCATGGTGTAGAGGCCGAACACACGCAAGCCATTCTCGAAGGTGGCAAGGTAGAGGCCGGTTGCAAAGGCTGTTCCAAGAAATGCTGACCTGACGGACACCTGTAATGAATTGATTCACTTTTAAAAGCTTCGAGAATATTGAAGCTTGATAGTAGATGTGCTGAATGAGAGAAGTTAGATTTACCTGTACTTATCTAATACTATTTATCACATACAATTTACCATTTGCATACAATTATAAACTAAAAATTGTACTCAGATAACATCCAACACCCACATAATGAAATTGAGACAATTAATCAAATCAAATCAATGAATTTGTTTTCAAATAACCAATTGATCCATTTAGAATGTTAGTAATTAAAAATGCATTGTTATTGATCTGTATGTGTAATCTTGAGATCTGAACATGTGAGTCTTGTATATCTTAATGTCATCTGTAAGTAATTAATGTAACTAACACTTAACTTATTAGCGTTTAATGAAATCACTTATCAAACAAACAAAAAATATACAGAAAAATCCGAAGAATATACTAATTTAATAAGTTCTTACCTCATACATGAAGCCCTTGTAACAGTATCTAAGAATAAAGTTAAAAAGGCAGAAATACAGCCCCGGCCCCCAGTAGGTCAGCGCCCACAGTTCCGAGGAAAAGCCCCAGATGCTCCCCGAGAATAATGATACGGTGAAAGTAATAGCAGAAACGAGAAAACACAACATCCCTTGCCGTCCGGCCGGATGGACATTTTTTCCTAAAATCTTATCCATTGTATAAGCTAAAATTTGTCGGTGTGTTAAATGACCAAGAAAATATTTGAACTTAAGGTTTGGTAAACTCTTCACTTCATATTTATAGTAAAAATAAATAATTTAAAAATACAGAGAATCCGAGAGAATCACGATTAATTTGACAGCTGGGAAGTGTCATTTCATTCTCATTCATGAAAAGCAAAGTGCTTTCGGATTTAAGGAAATATTACTTATTACCTTATTACTAAGAATTTTTGCATTTGCAGTTAGGCCAAATAGAAAACGATTTTGTATAAGTTTTACAAGTATTTTATGAACTTTAATTATTGTTTAGTTAATTATATATATTTTGTACATTAGCACTACACTTTATTAGAGAATAAATAACATAAAATTAAAAGTATATAACTAAACCTTTGTTTTACTTAGAGCATTACTCAAAGTAATTTTGTTTATATATTTATTTGATTCGACCGAATGGTTGGCATTGACAACGCTCTAGCTGAAGTAATATTCGAACGCTCTCTTACTGACGTCGTTAAAATCGTTACTAGACGTGAAAAAAACAATAATAAAGAAATAACACGTAAGAAAGCAATACTTAATAATCATTAATAAATTCTTTAGTTTTTTATTACTTAAAATTAAAAATGAAATCATTAGAATATTATTATGTTTGCATTTTCGGTTACCATAACAATAACGGTCTGCGTAGCCATGGCAGCACATACTTTGACATTTAGATCAAGTCTGTTCTCTTTGTAGCCAATTGCATTTCTCGGTCTTGCTGACGAGTTTCTATTGGCCTTTACAGTCAAAGATCAGAAAACTCGATTACTCTCATTAGTCATTGTAAATAATAACAAATATTAACATTTGTATCCTCAAACAAAACAGCTTCAATTTAAAATTTCATTCTGTTTACGGACCTCGCACTTTTTCTAATTATACAAAACATTTCCAGTGAACGTCCAAACGTATTATCATACTAAAATAGTTTAATTAAGGTTTATTCTGATACTTTTATAATTAAAACGGTCGTAAATTGTTTAAAGTTGTTATTAACTGACGTAATCAGGCCGTGACTTCATCGGTACATGCCGTCGGCTTTTAACGAAAGTGGTTTCCTCGCGTAGGCTTAAAATCAGAGCAGTGATTAAGGGGAAACTTTCAAAAGTGATTCGCAATTTCCTGCGCGAGCGAGTGAGTGGATGAGTTAACGAGTTCGGTTGCAGCGCGACGGTTGATCACTAGTTTAGTGAGCGGGCGGAGCATTTTTCTGCAAATGGAGTTGAATTAAGCTAGGATGAATGATCCGTGGGACGTGAAGTCCGTGCGCCAGCCGGGGCACTACGTCTCCTGCATGAAGATAAACGGGGTGCCGCTGCTGCCGCCTGTTGTGGGTATACTGTAGCTTAACTTTTGTTTTATAATTTTTTTTTTAACTTTTGTTATAATGCCTGAGATCATAGACCGGCTCAATATTCTAAAATGCTGAATATATCAAGTTTGCACTTTACTGGTTCTTTTTTTAAGGACACAATGAGCAGGTGAACTGCAGGTGATACAGAGTGTAATTATGCAGTTTGTATTACTACTTTCTATGAAATGTGCTATAATTATGTATTATTGTGTAGTTTATTTTATATTAGTATATAGTATGTGCGTGCTAGCTCATTTTTCATGTAGTTGATTAGTAGCTACCTTCTATCATACCTTTAAAAAACTTTGCATTCCTACATTTCTTATTAGTATTAAAACTAATTTTCGTTTGACTTTCAGTTGTCCAATGAATGTATGAAAGAAATGCAGTACTATAAGCTTCTTGCCAAAGAAGTAGAAAAACGTATCTACCGTCTGAAAGCCTTTGTTGAGACTGACGAAGATTCTAATCTGGACAAGACTGATGCCCCTGACTTGCCACAAGAGTATGAAGAAGTTGATGAGGAACTGAAAGTAGTAGAACTTGAATATAACTCTCCAGCATTGAGAGTGGAAAAGCAGCGAGAAAGTCTATCAGACAGAACAAACACACTCTCACCTGACTTGTATGACACTGTCTCGACAAATAGCAATGCGTCAAGCAGTTGGCCAAAATACCCTGTTCTTAGTTTCAAACAAAATGGCTCTATAAATAAAGGCAGCCCACATCATAGTCCACAGCCCACCGACCCTCCCGAACGAGATTATAACAGCACTCCCAAGAAAAAAGCCTCTAATAAAAAAGGGGATGTGGAAACTAATTCACACATGAAATCAGCCTCCAGTAGCAAGCCTAGAGTAGAAAAGAAAGATTCAGCAGTACAAAGGTTCAGCATGGAACTTGATATCAGCAAAGTTGAACCGCTTTTATCAGAGCTCTACCCAGATATGACTATGGTGGATGGACCCTCATCCCTTGGTTCAAAGAGTTTTACCGGGTCATTGAACAACATTCATTCTGAGAGCTCTAAAGAAACCTCTACTTTAGTACGACAGAGTTCTTACACGGTCCTCAACCCGAGTCCTCTGCTTCTGGCCCATTTAAAAGTCCAGTCATTAAGCACAGGTGTAGAATTGACTTCTATTTCTATGAGCGATTCCTTATCGAACCTTGCTATGCCAAAGAAACGGAGGAGCTGGGACTTGGAGTCGGCGAAAATGAAATGGTCCTCTATGGCTCATGAGTTGAAACAGAAAACTAAAGCAAACACCAAACAAACTGATACCAACAGAACTCTTTCTAAAACAACTGCTAAGAATCCACATCCAACTTCACCTCCCAGAGCAAAATCTGTACAAGAGAAACCTCGCCGAGCAAGTTTGCCTGGAAAGTCATTTCCGAAATCTGAACCTACCCAAAAAATTAAAAAGAATCCTAGTCCATATGCTCACCATTCAAACCCTGTTAATGTGAAAGAACCAGTAAATAAAACAAGCAATCAGAATAGTAACCAACCATCACCTAATCAGAAACTGATATCCGAGTGTGAAGACCCGGCCACCAAGGTAAAGGAGTTGTATGAGAAAATACAAAACCAACAGCTCCTGCAAATGGCGCACTTAGTTGAAAAGCAGAAACGAGAACAAATGTTACTACAGCAAGTTTTTGAAGAACAAAACAGTATACTTTACAGGCAACTGAAAATGATCTGTCCGAAATCGCCCATCGAAATAAAATCCGCGTGGGCCGAGAAATTACCGGAAAACAGCGACCGAGGACCTGTCAGCTTGAGTCAATTGATAAATCAGAAGACTCCCGAGAGATCATACAACTCTGTAACATCAACACTAACCGACACCCACAACAATTTAACCAAATGTGCAGATATATTGAAAAAGAGCAAGGATATCACGGGTAGTATAAAGCGGGAGCAAAATCCGATCCCTCAGAGCTCGAAGTCTCCGGAAAGAAGTCGAACACGCACGCACTCTCCTACCGAAATGCGACCACGGGCCACGTCGCGGAAGCTCAGCTACGATACTAGTGCGTCTTCAGATAGGGATTGCGGGCAGATCCTGACCGACCGGACTAACGACACGCTGGCGGGGCTGAACGTGACGTTTCCGTCGGACAGCGACGAGTGCCTGACGCTCACGAGACCTGTGCCGCAGCCCCGCCCCGACGACGCGCAGTCCGTGCGCAGCGGGCCGCCGCGCCGCGCGCCGCCCCGCCCGCCGCACACCCCCGCGCAGGTACACATACATGCTCCGATACAACAATAGACAATGCAAAACAAGCAGCTTTGCACGGCATTGATATGATCTAAGAGTAGGGTAGGGCTGCCATCCGTTCGTCGGTTTCCCCGGACTTGTCCTAGTTTGAAGGCTGTCTGGGGGGTTTTCAAAAAGTGACCGTGGAAAACCTTGACACTTTTTATGTGAATGAAAAATAAAGCTATGTTTTTTTTTAATAATTTTTTTCGTATAAGTCCGGGGAAAAACTGCGATTTATACCAAATGTCTGGTTTTTTTTTAAGTCTTTGTCCGGGTTCGGCGAATTCAGAGATGGCTATCCTATCTAGGAGACAGTTGTTAGTGAATAAAATCAAATGTAGCTTTATGTGGGTTTACTTAATATCTTAGTTCCTGGTGATGCAGTTTGGTCGAAGTTGGTCATGTTCGATTGTTCATGTCTTGCAAGGCTGCTAGGTTTGTGTGGATGTGGACCCATTTTCATAATTTTAGCGAGGTAAAAGGCATTCTGTTTCGTATTTGTGAATTCTGAAAGTAACATACCGTTTTTGCTAGAGTAGCGTATATGTAAAGAACATGATTGATGATTACATTGATTCAGTGAATTAATGTCAAGAACTTATTGTCCATAAGTCACTGCCACTGCTTGCAATTGCTTTACTTGTCTCACTGCTTACACAAATTCAGCACTTCCTTCCACCTGAAACATCCGACATCCCTCCATATCCAAGAAAAAAACCAAAACAATATTCGATTGTCTTGGGCTCTCTTCCCTAATTTTTCGTTTTTTTTTTTATTCTTGTTATCATTCTCGTGTTTCGTTAAGACTAACAACTAAAGAGATCCTTCTATATTGATTATATTTTCGCATTTTCCGTTTGGCATGATTCATCGCCATAATCTAATAGGTACCTACCTACTCGTTGAAAACTTATCCTATCTCGTCTCCCTATGTTCTTCCTGCTCCTCAATTCCTTCGTGTTTTCTTTACAAAGTGGCATCATTTGTGTAACCTGATACTCCTATTCGCATTTTGATAATTTATCACAATTTTATGTACTCCCCAATCCTTCTGGCACTGTATCGTGGGTGACGGTTGTAGCTGGCGGCCGCTTCGACGATAGTCGCGTACGCTCGGGGCTACCTGGTGCGGCGGCTGCTGCGCACGGAGCGCGTGCAGGCCACCGTGCAGACCATCAGGGACGCGCTGCTGTGCGCGCTGCAGCTGCACCAGGAGCGCGCGGGCATCAGGGGGGCCGACGTGGACCTGCACCGCCGGCTGATCCAGCAGGTGAGTCACACAGGGCTGCTCGCGTGCCGCCGTGCAGACCGTCAGGGACCTGCAGCTGCACCAGGAGCGCGCGGGCATCAGGGGGGCCGACGTGGACCTGCACCACCGACTCATCCAGCAGGTGAGTCACGCAGGGCTGCTCGCGTGCCGCCGTGCACACCGTCAGGGACCTGCAGCTGCGCCAGGAGCGCGCGGGGATCAGGGGGGCCGACGTGGACCTGCACCGCCGGCTGATCCAGCAGGTGAGTCACACAGGGCTGCTCGCGTGCCGCCGTGCAGACCGTCAGGGACCTGCAGCTGCACCAGGAGCGCGCGGGCATCAGGGGGGCCGACGTGGACCTGCACCGCCGGCTGATCCAGCAGGTGAGTCACACAGGGCTGCTCGCGTGCCGCCGTGCAGACCGTCAGGGACCTGCAGCTGCACCAGGAGCGCGCGGGCATCAGGGGGGCCGACGTGGACCTGCACCGCCGGCTGATCCAGCAGGTGAGTCACACAGGGCTGCTCGCGTGCCGCCGTGCAGACCGTCAGGGACCTGCAGCTGCACCAGGAGCGCGCGGGCATCAGGGGGGCCGACGTGGACCTGCACCACCGACTCATCCAGCAGGTGAGTCACGCAGGGCTGCTCGCGTGCCGCCGTGCACACCGTCAGGGACCTGCAGCTGCGCCAGGAGCGCGCGGGGATCAGGGGGGCCGACGTGGACCTGCACCGCCGGCTGATCCAGCAGGTGAGTCACACAGGGCTGCTCGCGTGCCGCCGTGCAGACCGTCAGGGACCTGCAGCTGCACCAGGAGCGCGCGGGCATCAGGGGGGCCGACGTGGACCTGCACCGCCGGCTGATCCAGCAGGTGAGTCACACAGGGCTGCTCGCGTGCCGCCGTGCAGACCGTCAGGGACCTGCAGCTGCACCAGGAGCGCGCGGGCATCAGGGGGGCCGACGTGGACCTGCACCGCCGGCTGATCCAGCAGGTGAGTCACACAGGGCTGCTCGCGTGCCGCCGTGCAGACCGTCAGGGACCTGCAGCTGCACCAGGAGCGCGCGGGCATCAGGGGGGCCGACGTGGACCTGCACCACCGACTCATCCAGCAGGTGAGTCACGCAGGGCTGCTCGCGTGCCGCCGTGCACACCGTCAGGGACCTGCAGCTGCGCCAGGAGCGCGCGGGGATCAGGGGGGCCGACGTGGACCTGCACCGCCGGCTGATCCAGCAGGTGAGTCACACAGGGCTGCTCGCGTGCCGCCGTGCAGACCGTCAGGGACCTGCAGCTGCACCAGGAGCGCGCGGGCATCAGGGGGGCCGACGTGGACCTGCACCGCCGACTCATCCAGCAGGTGAGTCACGCAGAGCTGCTCGCGTGCCGCCGTGCACACCGTCAGGGACCTGCAGCTGCACCAGGAGCGCGCGGGCATCAGGGGGGCCGACGTGGACCTGCACCGCCGGCTGATCCAGCAGGTGAGTCACGCAGGGCTGCTCGCGTGCCGCCGTGCACACCGTCAGGGACCTGCAGCTGCACCAGGAGCGCGCGGGCATCAGGGGGGCCGACGTGGACCTGCACCGCCGGCTGATCCAGCAGGTGAGTCACGCAGGGCTGCTCGCGTGCCGCCGTGCACACCGTCAGGGACCTGCAGCTGCACCAGGAGCGCGCGGGCATCAGGGGGGCCGACGTGGACCTGCACCGCCGACTCATCCAGCAGGTGAGTCACGCAGAGCTGCTCGCGTGCCGCCGTGCACACCGTCAGGGACCTGCAGCTGCGCCGAGACCTGGCGGGGACCAGAGGAGCTGATCATTCATTTGTAGCGGGACTTACAGGTGTAGACCACACTCCAGTCAGTGCCTTAAACAGATGATGTGTCGGACAAAAAAAATTCTTCTTCAGAGTAACGCAACACATTGTGTTATTCTACATGTGTATAATTCTATGAACATAACTCGTTGCTCATTCATTGGTATTTGGCGTTGCGTTTGCATTGCACTGCTACACCGGGTGACTACAATTTTGTTTTCGCGACTTAGATATAAAAACGTCTGGTGGAGAAAGGTTGAATTCGCTACAATGGCCTTTATCGAATTACAAGGACAAAGATGTGATTTTTGCTATTGTAATAACTACACTTGGACTTCGGATGAGAAGTTCCTTTAAATTTTGAATTGATCCCAAGTCAACAATCTTGAAGTGTTCAAAGATCGCTAGTGTCTATTGTGTGTTCTGCGCGTGCGCACGAAGTCTGCTTTATCGCCCATTGAGCGCAGCGGTGTGTGAAAATGCCGTTTGTATTGTCTGGCTCGCTTCGCTTGTCGCGGTGGCCAATCCGCACTTTGTCATGTCTGATTTATGCCGTAGTTACCTACATCATATATATGTCATAAATAACACCAGGCGTGGGTTCACTGATCTAGGCTTTAGCTTATGTCTCATTTATTCAGTAGGTATACTAAATACATGTCATTACATGCAGATGTAGTTTCTCCAGGCGTGGGTACGGCGGTGTGGGCTCGGTGGGCCCGCTATCAAACCGGCTTACTCATGTCTAGGCTAATTATATTTTCCAAATTGTATTACTTCCCAACCCAATTTTTTTTCAATAACCGTAAACATTTTAGATCTTGTATAAAAAAAAACTACTCTAGCCTAATGGGTCGTAAACAACGATTAAATGATGAGATAATCTACATACCCACCCAAATCATTATAATTTATTTTCATGACAATTGATTACCAAAATATCACACATTAAAATGCCAATAGCCTTTTAACCCTTTGACCGCCAAAGACGGCAAATCACGTCATCGGAAATTCGTGCCACTGACGCCGACAACGTCAATTGCCGTCCAAACTTTATTGATCAAAAGCGCTTAAAATAAATAACTCTACAAACATATTTTTGGATTCGCATTATTCATTTACCCTTTAACTTTATTGTATGACTAATATAATTCCACTATAAATAGCAACTTCTAAAAAAAATCAACATTATATGAGACTATAATTTATTACAGTAATAACATGGCTGGCCACGCCAAAAGCGGCATTTGCCGTCGCATAGTGTTGCGACCGACTAATGTTTCATTTTTAATTATTATTTTTTTTAATTGCTATTATTGACTTTATTTTTCTACTATATAGAAACAAGTTAGCCTAAAAGACGTTACTTACCTTTTTCATAATGCAACCTCTTATGCATTTAGTTTATACTAACGAAACTATAGTTCGCTAATGAGCAGGTAATAATAATCGACAATAGCTTCGCACATCTCTGGTAAACTAGTCCTTATCAGTGTCCTGTACGCCGTGGACGGGAAACGACGCCAAGTGGTGACGTCATAAGCGCATACGAAAACGAAATAGTGCCGTGGTGATTTTAAAATGAGTGACGATAGTATGAGTACGGAGGAGTTAATACGCATTTTAGAAGGTGTTGAGAGTAACGATGTGATTTCAGACTTAGTATTAGAAGATATTGAAGAAGAAGATTTTGAGGTGAGTCTATTTTTATTATTTAAAATTTAAAAATGGGGGCCAAAATCACACACAGGTCAGAAGTACATTGCATGAATTATGTACTATGTAGCTATACATAATTCATGCAATGAAATTTGAAAATAATAGTTGCATTTGTTCTCCTTTGTTGTGTTGATTGTATGACAAATTAAATACTATTTCGCAACTAGATTGTACCTAACTTCAATAGCAAATTTTGTTGTATGGTAGGCCACTAGAGGTGCATTTTATGCCAGCTTTATGAGTGCTAAACAACGATATACAGACATATCCAACACGCAGGGACAAAAACTTCTCCAACTTTTTTTATTTCCTATTTACTTAACTGCTGACATAATTATGAACTCCTCTGCGAGTTGTTAGTAACTTTATCTAGAGTATGTTGTGCCGGTTTAGTTCTTCAACTGATCAAAGCCGTAGATAACATGAAAAACCATTTAAATCCACACCACTCTTCTCACTAAAATTTAAACACCACGAAATTCCTGTTAGTCTGTCATATTATAACTTGAACAAGTTATGAAAAGGCTCCTTAGGTATTTTAAGAATGTTTGTAGTACGAAATTTTGAGTAAGCGAGTTTGACTTACACTCAGAGCCGTCTATAGCCCATGTGCTAACATCACTAGCGCCCCCTAGAAGCGCGCGGTCTAAATGTAATGCTCGCTGGCGCCCCCTAGGGCCGCTGCGACCGTGTGCTGCACTTCTTGCACCATAGGTAAAGACGCCTCTGCTTCTTAACTAAAATTTGCCTTATATACACTATGAAGTGTAATAAAAGTCATGTTTAAAAAAATTCATTGTTTATATATTTCCTTAGGGAGCCCTACACAAAATGTGTGGGCTCCCTATTTCTTGCGGCGGCCCTCTGCCGCGGCGACCGCAGCGCGCCACCGCTGCTGGGCGGCTTGCAGCTCCGACACCGTTAGAGGTGGCCGGGGCTCTTCCAGCACCCGCAGCATAAAATACAGGCGGGGCTGCGGTCGCGGCGGCACATCGGCTACTGGCGGCGGCGCCAGTAGTGGGGCTTCCTCTTCCTCTTCTGCCATGTTACTGTGAACACACCAATAATTATTATTTACTTATCAATGGACCAGCACTTATAAGGATTTTTTTAACTTTAACACTATCAGGTTGCCTATTTTTGTAATAAGATTCTGTCAAAAATGACATTTTAGTGGCAAGCTTTTATAGCTGACTGTACTTTTCTTTGGATATCCATCAAATGCTCACTGAGACGATTCTAAAGAACCCAAGCTCGGTAGGATTGCTTTTTCTATTATAGAGTTCCTATGGCCACCTTCCGGCTCCATCATCAGATCAGCCCCATGCTACCATATTATTGTATTGTCATCAAAGTTAAGTAAGTATGCAAAATTTCAGCTCAATCGGTTGACGATATCTGCTTCAAAATTGAGTTGCAAGATTTCACCCGAACAAACATACAATGCAAGTTAAATAAAAGCTTGTAAGAAATAACTTCATCATTAGACGGTTGACCATGTCAAAATTATCAGTGTTGTATGTAACTTTTACTACTTATACACTATTACTTTGATATTAAATTATTACTTACACTTTGCAACATGGCAGCCAGTCAGCCAGCCACTGGCGCCACCCCCAACCTGTTCGGCTACTTTCGTATCTACAGGAAACAGTTATTTCAATTATTAACACTTATTCATCATACAATCAGACAATACTAGACAGAGCACGACGCGCGCTCACCACGCGAACCATGCTGCGTGGTCTGCGTGGAGGTGGTGGTGGTGGTGGTAGTGGAGGAAGTCTGTGTAGTTTCCACTCTCTCTTCTCAGCGATTGTGACAGGCGCAATCTGCTTAGTTAGTACAGATCTTGTCCATCAACAAAAACAATTAGGTACCATGCATCAAATTCCTTTCCCACCCGAAAGTATTTATAGGTTAGTTTGACAACACACACAAATCACACAATGCAAGGCAAATATTAATTGAAGCAGCTGCAAAAACACACAACAGTAACCCATCCCAAGGTGCAATAAAATGATAGGTCGGTGCTTACGACTATAAATACCTTTAAAATCATCGTGTTTCGAGTCGGCTATAAAAAAAATACACAAACCGTGTCAATATACATGATAAAATATTATACCATGTAGTATAGTAGTCGTATGCCTACTAACGCATTTCAGTACAGTTGCCGGCTCACAACATGATCATTTTTTGAGTGCGCAGTAGCGTGATTTGTACGTAAATCGGCTCCTGCGCACTCAAGGTCGTGATCATGTGGTGTACAGGCAACTGTATAGTATTTGTAAAAAGTAAAGTAAAAGTAATTGTTATTACCCGTTACACATTGTTGTCCACGCTTCACTCAGAGGCCTTTGACTTTGAGCCACAGTGACAGCTCCTCGCAGTGTTGCAAGCCATTTCAGTTAAACCCACTCCAGACCTTCCGATCCGATTTATCGGAAGAAATCGGATAATGTGTAGTGTTTTAGGTCCTAACTATTGCACTACACATTATCCGATTTCCTAACAATTACGCTACACTTTATCTGATAAGTAGGATCGGAAGGTCTAGAACGGGTTTTAAGCTAGATCTGCTGTAAAGATAGATGATGAAAAATTTAGTTTTATAAACTGCTACCACTTGCAACTTTTTTACGGAAGTTAATATTAATGTTAACTTACATTTTTTTAGCTGCACTCAATATTGCATTACTTTTCGCATATCACAATTAATTTAATGCTTTGGCCACTTTATCACCTCATTTCTGTATAAATATTTGTATGTAGAAATTATGAATTTTAACAACTTATAAAAAAGTAATGGGGTAATTTAGGTTTGCACGACTATGTGTTTTATGTATGATACGTTTTTTTGCTTGAGATCTGACGATAGAAATTATATCATCAAGCGTCATCATTCATCAACGCAACTCCTTAAACAAAGGTTGGGTACACATGATGCAAAATTAATTCGTGCTGTCCATAAGGGTGGATCAGTTTTTAACCTCATTCCGAGACGATGCCTAAAATTACATAATTATGTGTATTTGTATGAGTTGAACTTAGAGTTGCCCTTCACACAAAGTAGGCTATGGACATGAGTAGTAGGTAAAGGTCGATTCATGAAAGCTGGAGCGGATTTATCATGAAATTAGCACTGGCTGCGTACAAAAATCTGCGTCAGCTCTTATGCATCGACCATTACCATTACTCACAGATTATAGCCATACAGACATTGTCTCTGGGTGTAATCAATCATGTTTCATCTTTACACGAAATAATCTTTAATTTCGTAGGTACAATTCCAAGACAAGTTATTTTAGTTTTTTACTTTATTTGCAGCCACCGGTCAACAATGCGGGTCAAAGACCCGAAGTGGGTGCTCCCAGCACATCGGACAGGGCACGACCAGCAGTGCCCAACCGCAACCAGCGAGATATGGAGCAAGACCCCTTCACGTGGTCTCCAGATAAATTTAAACCCACAGTCGACCCATTTGACGACTTCACATCTGGGGTCCATCAAGAAGCTAACCTGCCCACAAATGGAACTGAATTCAACTTCTTCCAGTATTTTCTGGACATGAATATCATGACGCAAATTGTGCATCATATAAATCAATACCACAATTATTTTGTCCTTAATGCTGACTTAAGAGTACATTCGCGATTAAACAAGTGGTATGATGTGACGGTCGCAGAATTATATATATTCTTGGCGTTATTTATGCTGATGACACGGAATCGCCACCTGACCATTGAGGAACATTGGTCCACAGACCCGTTGTTGTTGTCGCCAATCTTTGGGAATTTAATGTCTAGAAATCGTTTTTGCACCATATTAGGAATGTTACATTTTAGCACACCAAGAATACAAAGCGAATCACGACTGGGTAAAATTGAATTAGTAATTAACCATGCCCGCGAAAAATTCAAAAACTTGATGACGCCTTTTCAAAATATTTGTATAGACGAAAGCATCGTTCCATTCAAAGGCCGGATATCGCTAAAACAATATCTACCAAAGAAACGCAATAGGTTCGGAATTAAATTATTCGTTTTGTGCGATGTTGTTTCGGGTATTATACTTGATTTCATAGTATATTGTGGAGGAGATACCGAAATTGTTGATCCCGATAATTTGGGTGTTGGTGGCGCTGTCGTCGCGACACTAATCAAACACCTCTTTGGTTCCAATAGACACCTGTATGTTGACAACTGGTACACCAGTCCTAGGCTGTTTAATTATTTGCATAAAAATAAAATTTATGCATGTGGGACGGCAAAATCAAACCGAAAAGGAATGCCTAAACTGCAACAAAAACTGAAACGCGGGGAACTAGTTTTCCGCAGTGCTCCTCCATTGAACGCCATCAAATGGCATGACAAAAAAGACGTAAATATGCTGACCACGATTCACGAGCCAAATATTGTGCCTTCGCTAAAACAAGATAGAACGACTGGACTGCCTGTTATGAAGCCAGAATGTATTTTGGATTACTCTAAAAATATGGGCAGTGTTGACACTACTGACATGATGTTGAGTTCCTTACAATGCATCCGGAAAACGATAAAATGGTACAAAAAGCTATTTTTCCATGTTATTGACATGCATATGCTCAACGCTTTTTATACTTTTAGGCTAGTAAAACATACGCCTAAGGCTAAATTTGCGGAATTCCAACTAGCAGTTATTCGCCAGATGATTTCGACATTTAATAATCCACGCATTACAGAAACACAGGTGCCCCGAAGTGTTTGTATTGAAAAGAACCCATTAAAAATGTTGCCATATAAAACTGTAGAACACATGCCTACTAAACAAGAGAAGTATCGGCGGTGTAAAGAATGTGCTGCACATAAAATTCGACGAGAATCTCGGTTCATATGCAAGGTGTGCAACGTACACCTTTGTGTTTCGCCATGTTTTTATAATTACCATAATGGGAACAATGTTCAATAATTCAAGTTTGTTCCCGTTGTGGTAATTATAAAAAAAACCATTTTCGCACACATTCTAGTTATTTTCTTAAATAAATAGAAAGCTACAATGTATGTCTTGATCATTTGAAGAATCAAATTTGGTTCAAAAGTAGCAAGTGATATGGCTGGCATATTTTGTATCTGCTTAAAAGTATAATAAGAATTCAGAAGACGCAAGTTAATAAAGTGGAAATAAGTTTTTATGTCATTTTATAGGTTTTCGGAGATTTGTCACAGAAAACAAGTCGTCGACTTAATGTTATCTTCCGTGAAATCGACGCTACACATTTTTGTTTAGAATTTCAAGAACTGCTTTATGCTTCATAATGGTTAAGCCGATCTTTCTGTTCTCTTTCATTGAGGGTACAATTTTGCCGTCATGAATTAGGTGAAACATGTAACGCCTGACCAGAAACATAAGAGGATTGTCAAGAGGGCGCTATTTATAAGATTTATATGGCAACAATTTTGTAGCCAATCGCAACCCACTATAATGACATTAGTTTAAATACCTGCCAGTTCTACTATGTTAACCTCGTAATGTCATTTAATGGAATGCGCTCTTTTCTCGACTGTTTTACGTAGTAAACACATGTACACTTTATGTATAATCTTACGTTCATGACTGTGAAAGGTTTTTGGCATTTTCTTTAGATAATTTTAAATATTTGTCTTTTAAAGAAATCACCACGAATGACATTGACATTGTTGACTAACCATCATAAAATCATTGCCAGTGTAAGAAATTAGTACCAGTGAAATTCCGCAACATGGCGCATCCTCATAATTATATTTCTGGTCAGTCTTTAATAATTCGCATGACAACAAATATTAGATAGATCTGTAATTTCAGGTGTCGCTCTATAGTAGTCAATGAGATCTAATATTATACCCTTAATTACATCGCATATCACTTTTTTTTTTTATTCCTAAATGGTTACGTTTTTGAGGTGGGTATTGTTTTATGGTGGTTATTGTTTAATCGACCTTTAAATGGGATTATACTTTCGTTTATACGCAAATATTTATGAGGCACCATTAAAGTTTTGTATTTTTCTCCTGCATGACTCATAATGTTTTCAATTTTAAACAGCGTCGACTTTGTCTTCAATGGTTGAAAAATGTAACATTTCTAGAATGGTGCAAAATCGGTTCAGTGGCATTATATTGTCAAATATGGGTGCAATTAAAAGGGGTATGTAGACCAATGATCTTTTTAGATTAGTGACGATTTCTTGTCATCAGCATAAATACATTCAGTTTTTTTTTATATGTTGATTTTTTGTTTTAGTTTAATTATATACTTAGGCATAGGCACATGAGGACATTAGCAATGTATTAAGTTTTAGACAAAACATTACTTACTTGATTCCTGATTGTAGATTTTTTAAACACTTAATATGTACTGATTATATAGGCAATAAGGAATAGAAATACTGGTTGTTGATTTTTGGTTTTAGTTTAATTATATACTGACACATGTGCAATTTATTAAGTTTAAGATAAAAAATACAGATTTTTGATTCCTGATTATAGTTTCTTATTCTTATACATTTAGTTAAATATGTACTGATTATTAGGTTGTAAATCAAAAGACTGATTATATAGGCAATAAGAAAAAAACCTGGTTGTTAATTCTTAGTTTTAGTTTAGAGGCTGATTATACAGTAAATAAGTAAGTAATTAAAAAATACTGATTTTTGATTGTAGTTTCCTTACCTACATACTTAGTAATAAGTTTTTTTTATATGTTTTTACCTTGACTGATCTTTTTACTATAGTTCAATTATTCTGTTTACCTATTATACGTTTTTAAAGGAAAACCACCTTGTTTCATTTTGAGTCTATATATCGATAAAAAAGTTATTGATACAAACACTTTCCCAACTCTAACGTTATAATGATTTGCGCTACTCTCGGCGCCAATGACGGCAAGTCACGTCCGGAGGATGACGTCACCGCCAAGAAGTGATGTGGCTTTATTGACAAATTATGGTGCAAGTTCAAGTATATTTTGATATTTAGGTATGTTATTCCGGGGTTTTTAGTGCGAGTAACAGACCGAAATTCTGTAAAAATATACTTTAAAACACCAGTGTAAGATTTTGTTCGTTTAAACACGTCAAAAACGAAGTTATTTTTGAATATCGATATCTTGCTCTGCAATCACTATTGTTCTTGGAGATTTATTTTGCATAATTGCTGTGGCTCGGCAAATTGCGCTGATGCTCGGCGCTCAAAGGGTTAATTAAGTTAACTACACGTTTTCAAACAAGTTTTCCACAATAGGTGCAAAGGAAGTGGCGAATCTAATCCAGCCCGAATGCTCTCCGAAGAACTTGTCAATTTAAATTTTCTTGTGAAGAGACCGATGCTTCTTTCGTGAATCTAAATCAAGGGTATTATATTTATGGACTCCGTCTGATTATTTTAGAATCATGGACCGAAAGGAGGTAATTGTGTTTTAATTTATTTTTATTTTTTTCGTTTAAAAGAAATACGAATTTGAGAACTTGCTATTCTAGGATAGAGCCAGTTTGAGAATCTGGCATTTTGAAAGTTTGGTATTTTGGGAATCCGGTATTTTAGAAAGAACAGTTCTGACCTACTTCCTGAGTGGCATGACTGTGCAGCGACATTATTTCCATTCCCCAAAACATTAACAAGCTATTTTGTTCACGCTGTCAACAATTTTGTCAAATCTACGAAAGCTAATTTTCGACCGAAATTCTTTTCTCCATACGTTTCCCAAACCACAGTTCTCTCCGAAATCTAAAAGATCTCGTATAGAGTCCTACATTTTTTATTATTGCGTAGAACTAAATAGGTTGTGTAAGATGTATTTTAAAAGTTGTGAAAGAAATGTTTATGCTTTCTAAAAAAAGCTGAGGTTGGGAAATTAAGCATTTGGGAAACATAATTCCGATTTATTAGACACATCCTTTCGGATACTGAACAATATTAATTATAAACGATTTTGCAATTTATCAATAACGCAGAGCTTTAAACCAAAGTTTGCTGCGGACAGATAACGGCGGCCTGTTATTCCCTGCACGACACATTCGTGGCGAGCACGCCGAGCGAGCGGTGCGCGCTCATCGCCGCGGACCGCGAGCGCCAGCGGCAGAAGCCAGTCAAGCCGGTCGTTCGGCACTACAGGCAAAAAACGTGAGTAACTTCCTTTTAATTGACATCTTGATGGCCAAAGTTACAAAGTTGTCCGATAATTGATCCCGAAATGCCACGGCATTTGTTACTATACAGTGATATCTGTCGACGAGCTAGGTTCAGAAGCAAAAGATGAATCTTGTAACCATGCGACTGTGAGCATTTGTATTTGAGTCAATATCATTTGCGACTCATGCAATCCAAGGTTTACAAACAGTGTTGACATTTTGCGGTTTTTAATGTTTGGCATTCTACGTAAGTGGGATGAAATTTAATGTTACACAGAGCGTCCATTTTTAAATTTGATAGTTTTGGTACCGTAGACGATTGTCTACGGCTTGCAAAAAAAAACGACGTATCGTTTATTTTCATTTGAGCCGTATTTCATTGATTAAACAGTTTCAGAGATTTGCGGTGGCAATCTATGCTTTGTAGGCAACTCGACATCCAACTAAAAGTATGAGTTCCATCACAATAGATGTCGCTACTGGTAAAGGAATACGTTGTGTGTAGGGACATAATGTCGCAGTCGCACAGCGGCGCGTTCCCTGCGCGTGCGGCGGCGCGGACTTCGGCGCATGCGCTCATGACGCAGTCCAATTACGGTAACTCGAATGTAGAATGTTGCCAGGTTCGCGGAGGTACATGTTACAATTTTACTAGCCAAGCGCATGCCGGATTCACAACTAAGGTTCCGGTTATTCTGGTTAAAGGGTCTTGTGAGTATGTACAGAATAATGTGTTTTTTCCTTTTTGTCAATCTCATACTCATCCTTAGTTCCAGGCACCCTGGCAAATCAGTAATTATGTTCCCTAATCCCTTATGATGAATTTACTGGCAGTTTTGATTGATCTATCTGCGTGTCAAGTACATCTCGTCGTTCTCATAGTATAGTAAACCTACGAATCTTTTTTTTTCGTTTGACTTTAGTCCTAAGTGATTCTGCATGCTTTTAGGCTAAATATCTAAGTTCGCGACAATTCAGATTCGCAACTTTACTATGGGAACGACAATCTGTTTGACAGTTACGCGTTATTGAATAACGACAGGTATAGGTAACTATGTGCTATGATAGCAATCGATGGGCCATGAATTTGTAAAATTATAACGTACCTTCGTGACACCAACCTATTGCAATATAGTTGAATGTTGCTAGTAGCAATTATTTGCGAATGTTGTCAGCAGTAATAATCATTTGGCCTGCGATTTCGTTTTCTCAATTCTTCTCGATAATTGTGCAAGAGATGTTTTGCTTCCAAGCAATGTAAATGTCCTTTTAGTTCTGCTTACTTGTTATGTTGTTATGGCCTGTATGTACTGTATTACATTATTATATTTCATTGACTCATTTTGTATGTTAAGATCAGTGATCACTATATTTTATCCATGTTCGTTCATCCTCAAAAATATCTGCCGTGTTACGTTAAAAGGTCGTATCTTTATACGGATGTCATAGTAAGATACGTCCTTTTACTGTAGCATGGCAGATATTCAAACAGCACTAATTGTCCCATTTTCTTCACATGAGACACGTACTGTTTCACATTCTGATCTAACCCGTTTAGTGATGGGCCGCGAGAATATTCCCGTTCCCGAGAATATTCTCCTGGGGAATATTTCCGGAAATTTCCTTTGTTCCCGAGAATATTCTCCAAAATGGGGAACATTGAACTTTTCTTAGTACTAGAGAGAATTTTAGTACCAGAAAGTTATAATTTGGCATGGTTATACATATAAGTCATTTTGACAAATTGGTAGAACAAATTCTTGGAAAAATACTTTTTTACTTTACCTCCCCCTATAATAAAGTGGGGATGTCTTTTTTTCTAGTCTACCCCATGGTGTGATATGTCGTTGGATAGGCCTTACAAAATGTTGCAGGTTTGTTGCAACAATTTTCCGATTTATAGATCTGTTTGTGAAATATCAAACTTTAAATTGCAAATTTTGGGAGTACTTGGGTATTGGCTATATAAACGCTGCTAGGGTAGGCTTTACAAGTTTACGAGTAATAATAGTCAACCAACTCATAAAGGGTACTTAGAGAAGTAAAACTTGAAACTTGTATGACTTTGTTAGCAGTTAGCAGAAAAAAATCATTAACACTGACGCGCTGCCACAAAACGATTCATCTGGCCCAGCATGACATATTTTATGAATCTGCAATCAGATTGGTTTCGTGTTTGTGTCCATTTTACGGTAGTATGATCTAGTGTTTTTGTTGGTAGGTTAATTCAGAAGCTCCTCGCCTAGCTACCTCCTACTCCAATAACACCATGCTGCAGAAATAATTCTAAGAGCTGAAAATTTCTTGAACACAGGTTATCTTCCCGCAAACTCATTTTGTAATGACACTGTTGTAGACATAGACTGCGCCAAATTTAAATCTGAAGCAGACACATATTGAAGTTGTTGAAGCAGTTTTCCAAATCGAAGACGTGTACAACACAGCGCAACAACTTCGACCAAGATGATATCTGTTCAGCTATTACAAGGAAGAGCGGTAAGTCAATTAACGGATTTGAAATCAATGCATGTGTCTTCTCTTGGCTGGTTTTGAAACTACTGACGGATCAAACGAGTTTACCGACGCTGCATTTAAGAAGATCTTTGAAACCAGAAGTTGGCCTGGAATCTTTAAAGACGTCAAGCCGCGCGAAAGACAGTCGGCATGATTTTCCGCTACAGAGACATGGCAGAAATAATCCACTAAAAGTGCGCCAAATATGCGCCTCATTGATGGGGCGAATAACGTTTCCAGCAATAAGTTACGGTTGAATCCGAAAATGAAAATGAGAAGATGTCTTCTAATTCCGTAAAATCTACTGAGGAGTCGAAGACTATAAGATAGGGGAGGGGCCTAGGGGAGAAACGAACAGAAGGGAAACAAGATTGTTAGTCTTTTGATTATTTTAAGTCAACTTCGGAAACGATGACTAAGATATAACTTTGAAGTCACAAGTGGAGCTAGGACAAGCGGTGGCGGCACTCAAATCAAAGCAACTACCAAGAACAGAAACATGATAGCTTAAATCCAAAGTGATGAGACGATGACTCAAGAGACACTCTCGGAGGCAGAGCCCCCGTATTTAGATAATATAAACACAACTTTGAACTTTCAAGTCACGAATAGATTTACGAAGCGGAGGGCTCGGGGGGGATGAGCCCCCGCACCAAAACAAGACTTCTCTTCTTGATCTTGTAATATATTTGTGATAGCGGCTATGGAACCCTGTCTGGAGCATCAACATTGGCTTGGATCCAACTGATTAAAGAAAAATAATTTTATCAAATATTGCAAAAGATTAAATGCTGATATTCACTTTTTTTTATTTTATGTTTCTGGCAGTGTATTTAAGTAATGAATTATGGCATGCCTGTCTTTGGTACTACTATACACTACCTATTTAAAATACTATTGAAATAATGAAATAAATATATACGTAAAAACGATAAAAACTAAATAAAATACAATTATTTTGCTAATTGCGTTGACAACACACGTGTTTTCTCTATTCCTTCTCTATCAGAAATTAACTTGCTTGTCTCACTGGTATTTATTTTACCATGTTATTCCTGAGAGCAATTTAAAAACTTGCGGAATATTCCTCGGAAACAATGAGAATATTCCCGGGAACATTGAGAATATTCCCGGAGAACAATGAGAATATTCTCGAGAACATAGGAAATTTACATTTACAGCTGACTTTTTATATTTTTTTCTATTGAATTGATAACCTATTAAATAGATAAGCATTTACTTATATAGAGAATGTCATAAAATAAATGTTATTCATATACAAATCCTAAATTCCCCTATATTCCCCTCATGGGGAATGTTTCCGAGAATATTTCCGAGAATATTCTCGCCTGGGGAATATTCTCGGAAACGGCCCATCACTAAACCCGTTCACCGCCAAAGTCAGCCACGACTTTGCGCAAGAGCGATGAGCGGTACGTGTGTCTCGCTCACTTGTATGGCCGCCACACTCTGATCTCTCGTTCAGCTGCTCACCGCGCCGCTTGCCGCTGAAAGTCGTGGCATGTCCGTTATGATGCCTCCACTCAAGCTTCGAGTTCACGACAAAGACAGGAAATCGCGTCGAAGAAAGACTATACCCCAGACGCCACGACGTGATTTTTCGCTCTATTATGGCGTACCTACAGTTAGTGCAATTACTTCGCGTCATCGTCGCACAGATTTTCTCTAGCGGGCTGACTGGCTGAGCATCAAAAGGGTTTGTATAAAAGCCTAGAATCCAATAATCTGCTCGTGTTTTTTGGTACTTAGCGGTTAGGTCAAGAAGCGCTTTTAAGTTATGGCGGTGAACGGGTTAAGTTATAATCAGATATTGAATGTCGCCTGCGATGGCAGTTAAAGACCGTTTGCATGTGCATTACACAATTTTAAATGTATGTCGGGTAGTAAAACCCAGTATGTAGCTATTAGCCACTCAACTGCCTTTAGTAACTAGGGGTACCGGCCAACGCTCTTATTTTATTATAAAAATAGAGTTAGACTCAAATATCATTAGCCACGAAACGAGTGGCTAATGATATTTGAGTTTGGCATTTAACGTAGGTATATCTTTAGCCGCGCTCTCGATGATTGTGTTTATTGCACGATAGATAAATCCGTCACTGTCCCACACGTAGAGCGCGAGATCCAGCCATCAGGAGATGGAATTTAATGTTAGAGAAAATATTTCTTGTAAAGTTGACCATATTTATTAATAAAAACCGGTCAAGTGCTAGTCGGACTCGCGCACCGAGGGTTCCGTACAAACACGTTCCATCCTTAAGTGGTTAAGTTAAGTTTGCACCTGGCATGTATAGCGCCCCATACAAATGAGGTGCAAAGTTAACGCAACCATAACGTTTGTTGTATGGGAGCCCCCCTTAATTATTTATTTTATTTTATTTTTAGTATTTGTTGTTATAGCGGCAATAGAAATACATCATCTGTGAAAATTTCAACTGTCTAGCTATCACCGTTCTTGAGATACAGCCTGGTGACAGACGGACGGACGGACGGACGGACAGCGAAGTCTCAGTAATAGGGTCCCGTTTTTACCCTTTGGGTATATACGGAACCCTAAAAAGAAACCTAATATCAGGGTGACTCACCAGTGAGGTTCGTCGACATCGACAACCCTATTTGATTAACTACCACCATAACACTGAGACCGCCTGAATTGTTAACATATCCTTTTGTCCTCATTCATGTGGTGTTGATCTCCTGGTAATTTATCAAGAAGATCAAAATGAGATTGCTGCGACATTCTCTTATTATTCCTCATACTTGTTCGTTTCCACAGAGACGTTTAGCGGCGCCAAGCTGACGCAGCGCAGTTACATGCCGTCGCCCCGCCGCCGCCCGTGGCGCTGACCCGCGCCCGCGCACGCGTCCGCTCCGCGTCTGCTCCCGCGCTGCTTCCCGCAATGCTGGTGAGCTGGGATGATGTTTCGAAACACTTACGTTTTTTTCTGATATGGACACTTTATTCTGATTTGTACACATTACGACTTCAATACGACGGGTCGAAGGTGATATTATTTTACGACAAAGCATTGAAGGATTGGATAACAATGGAATTTTGTCCAGTGGCGTAGTTACAAGGCCGCGACCCTTAGTTTCATATTGGGGGGCTTCTGTAAGGTAAACTAAAAGCTTAGTTTTAGACCGATACAGAGGAGGCGTCTTCTAATCCTTGTATGAAACTATTGTTTACGAGACTGTAAAAGCTTTATTTCTTAAGTTTTCCCCCAGTTCTTGGAACTAATAAGAATTTTGTATTATGGATGACCCGTTTTTTTTTAATTTGTGTATGACATAATTATCTAGAACCTGTAGTTGTTTGGCTACCAAATAAAATGTCACAATTTTTTACTTTTTAATCTTTAGATTTTTAGAAAGTTATTTTGTTTGTATGATTTATAGTAAGATATTTGTGCACTTGAAAATTTAATTAATTCAAGTCCACCCGAATATTAACGTATATAATATAAGCTGCTGGCAATTAATAGAAAATCTGTCTATAAAATGGACTTGAATCAGTTTAGTTCTCAAATCTAGAAATGTTTGAAAACTTGGTTGTTAACTTGATAATATTAAGTAGGTGCTCATATGCTGTCACAAGCTAGTAAATTGTCATAAAATGAAAAAAAAAAAACACTTTTAGGGAATGAGTCGTAGACTTTTTTGGAAGGTTGAGAGATTTTTCAGTACATTTGCTATTTATTATCATCAAATTTAGTTTACCCTAATGATATGATGGGTGATTAAACAAAAGCGTACTGATTGGTAGATTCGGTTTGATTAGGGGACATTAATATCTTTAGCTGACTGTCCTATCGATGTGGTTCATGATTCTACCCAACAAAAACTTAAATATAGTGCAGCGGTCGGCCAGCCAAGGTTATCTTTACGATCCTTGGCAATTTTATAAAATATAGGTTATTGCATTCTAATTTTACCAAATTAGTAGCAAAATCTGCTATATGCTGCAGATTTGACAAGATAAGTGGCCCTTGGCTAAAAGGTGTATTCTACAACGACGCGTCTCTCTGCCGTTAAAGTTAAATTATTTATAATACCTAATGATCGTGGGATACTATTAGTTTTTATACATTTAAATTAAGTGATACCGCATGGTTGTAATATTATTCCATTCGCGAAGCTTCCAGAAGCAAGTGCCTGGCTTCACACACTAGAGTAGTCACATTGTAACAATATATCACAAACTAGGGTAAAATGCCTTAAAATAATAATGTGATTTGGTAAAACCAACATTCGATTTAGGCTTTTGGTTCGCAATTTCGCTTGTGCATTTTGCGTGCGTCTAATTGAAATTATGCATTTTACCAGATACGGAATGATGGCCAGTAGAGTTCTGGTAAATTATGTGTAAACGTGACTTCTACGAAATCAGAATATATTCGCAATTTGCCTGATACGCGAATCTGCAGCAGATACTTTCTAGTAAATAAAAGGCTTATAATTATTTACATTACTCCAATAGACGTAAATGTACATAGTATGGTACTTACACATCTCTACGGATTTTGCAATAAAAAATACAAGTTTTAGTTTTAGTATCCAAAAATATATTTTGACACAATCTGTTATTATTGCCAACTGTAGCTTTTGTACAGACGACGAAAATAATGAGCCCAGATACGATTGTATATCTTGTTTAGTATGGATTTCTATTGCCAACTTCAGACTCCATGCAAACCGGCTCCGTTGTACGCAAGAAGTATCCCAAATTTGAACCCAATTGAACGTCAGGAAATGGATTAAAATTAGTTTTCAAGATTTGACCCGAACTACATACATTGAAACATTGAAAGTGTAATAAAAGCTTGAAAAACTATTTCATTTGTTCGTTCGTTTTCAGTAATTAATGGTTCGTAATTTGCGTATTGGCATTCTGATAAATTACGTATCTGGCAATTTGCGCGTATTGGCTAATTGCGTGTCTGGCAATTTGTGTATCTGGCGATGTGCGCCTAAAGGCCAATTTGTAGGTTATATCTAATACATCTTAACTTTGTAAGACAAGAATGTATTTAAGATTTTTACAAGCCTTTCAAGACACCGCGTATTTATCCAATGAATCTAATTCTCTAGTCATATCTTTTGATCTATCTTTTTACTGGCGTGGATGGAAAGTTACAATTTGAGTGTATGATCATGTATTGTGATGTCTGGAGGGGTATACATTTCTACTGTATCTTGTAAACGTATCTATTTAATGTGTACTCAACAGGAATTAATGCCAAAATGTATTTCTATTATCTTGTATCATGTATGTCTTCGAGCTTGATGTGTAAAATTACTTTTTATATATTGACATGTATGTCTTAATGTTTCGGATAACCCATTTGAATATAAACCCCCTAAAAAGTGAGATTATTTTGTAATACGGAGCAATTCTGCAATAAAATATAGTAACTGTGTGTCGTGTTTTATTTATCTCTATAGTTATTCAGGAGCGTGGAAATAAGAAACGGACAATTTGCTGTTTTTTTTTATTCTTTTCCATATACATACCCTTCCGATTTCAACTTTAAAAATATCTGATAGATTTGGGGGTAAATTATTGAAGTTCACATAAAATTATAAAAAAAATGCAGACGCTTTCCGTGACGAGACGCGAGCAACCGATTAACACTAGTTCTATAAATATATGAAAGTTAATTTATCGTAGACAGTAAACGTTAAGCGTGGTCCAAGCACAAACGAGTAAAACTTCACACTATTACACTATGTACACGCCGCCGAGACAATCTCAATTTAAAAAATACCCCTCGGGCGCCGCTCGTGGCGGCAACTATTATGCGTTAAATGCTTCGTTCCGCCATCCTCGACGCCGCCGTGCCAGCGGCCAGCAGCCGGCAGCAGCGCTAGTAGCGCTAGGGCCGCGGCAGCGTGTAGCGCACGTACGGCACCTCCACGTCCTCGCCGCCGTCGTCGTTGCAGCACAGCTCGAACACCAGCGCGCGCACGTGCGGCTCCAGCTTCTTGCGCGACACCGACGACACCACCTCCGACATCGGCAGGTTCAGCCGCTCCAGGCACTTCGCCTTCATCATGAAGAACGAGTACAGCATGCACACGCCCTGCGACAGCATCGTGATCTCCAGCTTGTGCTCGTTCTTGAAGTAGTCCAGGAACTGCTGGAGCGTGACCTCGCCCTTCACCTCGAACCGGTCCCAGAGCGTCCACTTCTTGTCGTAGTACGTGTTGGTCGGCGCGGCGATCGGCTCCGAGAAGCCGAAGAAGGGCAGCGCGAGGTTGACGAAGCCGTTCTTGAAGACCTCGAGCGTGTTGAAGCCCTGCGCCAGCTTGTACAGCTCCAGACACACGAGGCCGGCGACCACGGACGTGGTGGTGGCGATGGCGGGGATGATCTTGCCGGCGATGAGCTTGGAGCGGTGGCGGTCGGCGGGCGGGATCTTGTAGTTGGCGGCGCGCAGGTTGGACGCGGCCACGATGAAGTCCATGTGGAAGTTGGAGTCGTCGTCCTTCTCGAAGTCGAGGGGCGTGACCTTGAGGCCCTGCAGCGCGGCCGGCGGCGGCAGGTCGGACAGCACGGACTGCGCGCGGTCCGAGTCCGGCTCGTCGTTGTTCTGCTGCAGTTGCGCGTCTGTCACCGCGATCTTGATGCCGGATTTGGGGCTGAACTCTGGTACCTGGAAGTTGGACGGGAAATAATTATATAAGAGTCTTTGATTTAGATTTTATTTTTTGGCGATCTATGTCACTGGAATGAGCTAACGGGCCGATGTCGGCTCGGCCACCAGAAGATACTACGGTGGGGATGACCGAAGAGAGCTTAGAATGAGCTCTGAGTCACTTCTAGTTCGTCTAAGTTCACGTCTTCCAGAAATGCTTCGAAAGAGCCCCATAGGCTTGTCGTAATTTGCAAAACCATTTGCAGTATTATGCAAAATAAATGGCATTCTCTTAAATCGATATCAGGAATCACATGGTCTCGCCAACCTAGTCGGCAAGTACAAGTCAGAAGTTTGCGATAAATCCATACTAATATTATAAATGCGAAAGTGTCTGTCTGTCTGTTACCTCTTCACGCTTAAACCGCTGAACCGATTTAGATGAAATTTGGTACATAGATAGTTTCAGTCCCGGGGAAGGACATAGGATACTTTTCATCCCGAACAAATGTAGTGTTCCCGTGGGATGAGCGGGTAACACCGCGGGGCACAGCTAGTACGAAACAAATGTAAGACTTACTGGAACTTGCGCGGCCATGAGCGCGATGGCCTCCCGATCCGTGTTGGTGGGCAGCCCGTAGACGCTGGCGCGCAGGTTGGCGGCGGCCGCCACGTAGTCGAGGTGCAGCGGCTCGGCGGCGGAGAACGCCAGCGGCGCGGGGCAGCGCTTCGGGCCCGACCAGAAGGGCGCGCCGCTCGTGGTCTGCTGGTCGGGCGGGAAGTTGTACAGCAGCTGCTTGATCTGGTTGGCGTACTGCGCCTCCCAGTGCAGGCGCGCCCACGCCACGCAGTCCGCGAACTTGAGGGGCCGGTCGTTTATTGCGTTCTGGAAATTAGACAACACCGGGAACTGTTTAAACAACAATTCTGACCGTATCTGCACCTCTAGCACGACTGTCACAAGCGACTGTTTCTCGCGCGAGATAATTTCCTGTCTCATCCTGTGCAGTAATGTGAGAGGGTAGCGCTATGTTGCGCGACAAGAGTCGTGCTAGACGGGCAGGACCCAGCGATATTAGGAGGATGAAAAATTACGAGTCCTTCACACGGTATGAGTGATAGTTTCTATGTTAGAATCTTCTAGAAATAGGAGCCGCGTGAAGCGGGGCTCACTCAGAGTGATATTTCCATAATGTCCGCGTTGTATAAGCCTGTACTTAGTACACTTGGAATGTTATATTCGGGTGAACTCCTCACATCTGGACGTTATTTAATGTAAAATAAATTATGAAATGAGGCGATTAGCATTTTTTTCTCAAACACGCAATGAAATATCGTCGTAACGTGCGTTAGAACAGGCTTCGAAGTGTCAAGTTTCGGGCGGAACAATTCGAGAGAACTGTAAAGGAATTTCATACAAAATTGAAGGCCTAAGCCGGGAAGTAATTTGTTTTTAATTTTAATGTAAACATGGCGTCTGTGTGTATGAACAGCTGATATATATTTTTTTCTAGTAGCTACCCATTCAGCCATCCGACCAACAATATCCGTGTTAATGCCTAGTACACACAAACTGAAAATACCGTCTATACGTAAGTCACCAGAGACCATAGACAATATTAAAAATCCTCTGCCTTTATTTTACTTATTATAGAAACCAAGATTCTTATTATCAGGTTGTGTATAATGGCCCTAATATTTGCACACTACACACGTAGACTTATTAAAGAAAAAAAATATAGAGGGATTGTGGGGAAAATTAAAAATACTTTTTTTAAACATGGCGTCTGTGTTCATGAAGTGGCTGAACAGCTGAATTATGTTTTTTTGAGTGGTGTATTTTTTTATTTCATGGCATATGTTTGAGAAAAGCACTATACATGCCTTGCCGTGAAAAGGGCTTGCCGGCTTCGTATCACTAGACGGCCTCCCTCACGGTCGGCCGTCTATACCTACTCAGCCGGCAAGCCCTTATTTCCCGACGTCTGCAGTAATGTACTATTATGTCACCGCCTGTCGGAATAGGCCATCCCTCGAGCTCGACACGTAGTTACCTTCACGCTCTCGATGGCGTCGAGCGGCTGGCTGCCCGGCAGCTTCATGGTCCGCTCGAGCCAGTGCGGGTCGGCGAGGTACTGCGCCGCGTGCTCCGCCGCCTGCCGGAACAGACCCTCGAGCTGATGTAGTTACCTTCACGCTCTCGATGGCGTCGAGCGGCTGGCTGCCCGGCAGCTTCATGGTCCGCTCGAGCCAGTGCGGGTCGGCGAGGTACTGCGCCGCGTGCTCCGCCGCCTGCCGGAACAGACCCTCGAGCTGATGTAGTTACCTTCACGCTCTCGATGGCGTCGAGCGGCTGGCTGCCCGGCAGCTTCATGGTCCGCTCGAGCCAGTGCGGGTCGGCGAGGTACTGCGCCGCGTGCTCCGCCGCCTGCCGGAACAGACCCTCGAGCTGATGTAGTTACCTTCACGCTCTCGATGGCGTCGAGCGGCTGGCTGCCCGGCAGCTTCATGGTCCGCTCGAGCCAGTGCGGGTCGGCGAGGTACTGCGCCGCGTGCTCCGCCGCCTGCCGGAACAGACCCTCGAGCTGATGTAGTTACCTTCACGCTCTCGATGGCGTCGAGCGGCTGGCTGCCCGGCAGCTTCATGGTCCGCTCGAGCCAGTGCGGGTCGGCGAGGTACTGCGCCGCGTGCTCCGCCGCCTGCCGGAACAGACCCTCGAGCTGATGTAGTTACCTTCACGCTCTCGATGGCGTCGAGCGGCTGGCTGCCCGGCAGCTTCATGGTCCGCTCGAGCCAGTGCGGGTCGGCGAGGTACTGCGCCGCGTGCTCCGCCGCCTGCCGGAACAGACCCTCGAGCTGATGTAGTTACCTTCACGCTCTCGATGGCGTCGAGCGGCTGGCTGCCCGGCAGCTTCATGGTCCGCTCGAGCCAGTGCGGGTCGGCGAGGTACTGCGCCGCGTGCTCCGCCGCCTGCCGGAACAGACCCTCGAGCTGATGTAGTTACCTTCACGCTCTCGATGGCGTCGAGCGGCTGGCTGCCCGGCAGCTTCATGGTCCGCTCGAGCCAGTGCGGGTCGGCGAGGTACTGCGCCGCGTGCTCCGCCGCCTGCCGGAACAGACCCTCGAGCTGATGTAGTTACCTTCACGCTCTCGATGGCGTCGAGCGGCTGGCTGCCCGGCAGCTTCATGGTCCGCTCGAGCCAGTGCGGGTCGGCGAGGTACTGCGCCGCGTGCTCCGCCGCCTGCCGGAACAGACCCTCGAGCTGATGTAGTTACCTTCACGCTCTCGATGGCGTCGAGCGGCTGGCTGCCCGGCAGCTTCATGGTCCGCTCGAGCCAGTGCGGGTCGGCGAGGTACTGCGCCGCGTGCTCCGCCGCCTGCCGGAACAGACCCTCGAGCTGATGTAGTTACCTTCACGCTCTCGATGGCGTCGAGCGGCTGGCTGCCCGGCAGCTTCATGGTCCGCTCGAGCCAGTGCGGGTCGGCGAGGTACTGCGCCGCGTGCTCCGCCGCCTGCCGGAACAGACCCTCGAGCTGATGTAGTTACCTTCACGCTCTCGATGGCGTCGAGCGGCTGGCTGCCCGGCAGCTTCATGGTCCGCTCGAGCCAGTGCGGGTCGGCGAGGTACTGCGCCGCGTGCTCCGCCGCCTGCCGGAACAGACCCTCGAGCTGATGTAGTTACCTTCACGCTCTCGATGGCGTCGAGCGGCTGGCTGCCCGGCAGCTTCATGGTCCGCTCGAGCCAGTGCGGGTCGGCGAGGTACTGCGCCGCGTGCTCCGCCGCCTGCCGGAACAGACCCTCGAGCTGATGTAGTTACCTTCACGCTCTCGATGGCGTCGAGCGGCTGGCTGCCCGGCAGCTTCATGGTCCGCTCGAGCCAGTGCGGGTCGGCGAGGTACTGCGCCGCGTGCTCCGCCGCCTGCCGGAACAGACCCTCGAACTCATCGCGGGCCCACTGCAGCGTGTGTTCGATGGCGTTCGGGAAGTTCTTGAGGGTGCAGATGGGGATGCTCTTCTCTGGGGGGTCCTGGGAAGAGCTGTAGGACTCTGTCAGGAACGGCACGACGACCTGGAATGTAAGAACGAGGCTGTCAGTGATGCAAATATATCCGACCACAATCTAGCCCTAAACCTTCAATTTCCTTGAGATTTCCCATCTTTAGCACTAAATAAAGTGTCAATCAATTCACATGTGGGTCATTGTCAGTTCAAAAAACAAAATTTGTCCCTTCGGTGGTCAAAAGTTAAGAGCTTGTATGAATCTAGGTTATGTTGTTGTGTTCCGGTGTGGGGGTAAGATAGCCGGTGAAATTACTAGCATAGAGGCATTCTATCTTCGTCCTCCGGGTAGGCAAGCACTTGAGGTGTTTATGGGCGACGGTAATCGCTTTCCATCAGGCGATACGTTTGCTCGTTTGCCCCCCTATGACATAAAAAAAAAAAAAAAAAAAATGTTGCTATTACATCGGAGTATAGAAGAGGAAACGTTCTTTATTCTCATAGGCATTTAATCAGAAAATTAGGCCCTGGAATCCTTAATTTCGCAAATGTCCACCGGAAAGATGCGCACCTAAATCTGACAATGACCCATACCTACATTTTGTGAGTTGCTAAAGCCTTCAGTTAATACCAGTCTCACTCGCTCTGATTCGGTCGAGCCCCACTGATTTCATCTAAACCCGAAGACTATTCAAACTATAGGTACATTGGTTATACCTGCGTGTTGCCTTTGGTCCCGAGAGTGCCGCTCTCCAGCAGCGGCTTCCTGTAGTACACGCAGCGGCGGTCCATGTAGATGCGAGCGTCGACATTGTCCAGCGCGTTGGCCACGCCGTCCAGCTCCTCGAAGAAGAAGTCGTCGTAGACGGACTCGGTCTCGGGGCACACACGGTTCTCCTGGGCCAGCACGTTCATTGCGGGGTTCATGCGCTTGATCACCTGGAAATGGACGATATGGGTTATTTCTTTCTCATTATCGTGGGATATAGTTTTCTTCAGGAGGCATATGGAAAAAAAGAGGAGTCTACATACAACTGGTTCGCCCTGTATTACTAAGATAATACGGTATTTGATGACAGCTCAAATCAGGTACTCTTTATGAAATGTCAAAAACGATTTGTTACTATGAAGTTTCTATGAAGAAGATACTGGCTTGTGACGTCATAAACATCAGTAGTTTACTTTTCTTCCAATTAAAAACAGTATAAATGTCAAAGTTAGTGGTAGTTTATTTGGTTCCGTGAATTTTGGAATGTGTGTTTATTGGTTTCAATGATGTAATTTATTTTCACTTTAGTCAAATACCGTATTGAGGTTTACTGGTGGTGATCGGTTTGTTCTCATGGAACAGAACTCTCATGCAATGTCATGGCCGGGCATTTATGCAGGGTTTCAGTAGTGAATTATGTGGCGCCACTCACCCTAGCGGCGGTGCTGGACTTGGGCTTCTGCACATCATACGGGCGGAAGAGGAACTGCCTGTTGAGGTTGCTCTTCTCGATGAGGTCCATGTCGGTGACGGTGACGCGGCCGCCGTCCGCGCCGACGCCGATCATCGCGAAGTTCTTGAGCAGCTCGCAGCCGATGGCGCCCGCGCCTTGAAGGGACACGGCGGTTTTAGCAACATGTTTTACAAGTGATAAATCGTTTCTTGGGAATCAACACCCACTAAGCAATCTGTTACTTACTAGTGTTTTAACCTTTTAAACGCCACAGTCGGCTATGGCCGACGACGCAGAATTGCTCCAGTGACGCCAACGTCGGCCACAGCCGTCAAAGTGGTTAAAAACTTTGTAATTCAATCCCTGCGGACTTTGGAGCAAATGCTTCGTCGCTTGGCGTCCAAAAGGTTAAACCTTTTATATTGCTATGGACTCTAAACTGGGATACAATCTTTGTCCTTTAGCAGGTATTTGGTGGTACTTGGTAAGTTTTGTTTCTCAAAAGACGAATTTAAAGAGTCGCATTTACAAAATATGAGACTGATTAAAACTATTGAGAATAGGAGAGAGAAGAATCAGACTGACGCGCCGTGGAGTAAGAAGCCATTAAAAAGTTTCTGTAATTAAAAAGTTCTGGATAAGAATAGTTTTTTTGAAATTTTAAAACCGAAAGCTAATCAAACACACTTGAGAAGTTTATAAAAAAGTAACCAGACATCTAGATACATTTATTATTGCTTGCAATGATGCCTATGATACCTAAATCATAATTCATAAGTCAACGTGAGTGACAAATAGGATCAAATAAACCGGCCGAGTGCATCGCATGCGGTGTAGGGTTTCTCGGTCGTGACGCACCGCAGCAGCGGTTAAATCATGTTTCACGAGCAAGACGCGGCTGAGTTACACAACTAGGAATTTCAATAGGTACTATGGGCAGCGCAATTGCAGGGCCTATTTATGAATGAATTCATTCATATATTTATACGCCATACAATTCTGCAGCTCATTATACA
Organism: Apotomis capreana; assembly: GCA_947623375.1. Taxonomy (NCBI): domain Eukaryota; kingdom Metazoa; phylum Arthropoda; class Insecta; order Lepidoptera; family Tortricidae; genus Apotomis; species Apotomis capreana. The sequence goes on along the minus strand of OX392512.1, from coordinate 25,270,789 downwards.
ATTTAACGTGTCGAGTCGAAATAATAATTGTAATTTCGCAAACATGATGTTGTGAAATTGGTGCGGTAGATGGTATCTGATAGAATGTCTTCGGTCGTTTTAAGATGGGTTATTTGGACATTACGCCCCGTGACGTCCTGTTAACATTGACACATTGAAAACTGACCAAGACTGTATTAAACATAAGATCTCCTGCTGATTTTATGTCCTCTCCTGCGGAGCAAGCGCAACTAATCGCGACTTTTGCAGAAGACACGGAAAATATATGTCGCGCGTTCGTGTGCTGAGTAAGCTGGAGCGGTGATACATCGATCTAATCTATAGGACATGATAAAAAGATGAGTCCGTAATTATTATTAGCAGACATTGACTTTTCAGATTCATTGCTAGCCTGGACCATTTTTACCTTGTTCCTTGTGCCCAACAGCACTAAAACCAAATACTTAACTTCATTTAATAAACATATTATAAAATCTAAAACTCGCTACTACATCGTTCTTAGCTAACAACATTTTCATATCTCATATTGTCATAAACATGACTATCTAAATACTTCAGGACTGAACAGGTACTGCATGTTATTATTTCGGAACAGGTGCATTAAAATACGTATCAAATTTTCGCTATAGCCAATACTAAAATACCGAGCTATAAGGAGGCGGATAGTTCCCATTCACCCAGAACTTTCATTGATCGTTTATTTATAACCCAAGGCCGCCTACCTAGCCACTAAAGCAGACATGTCTGTGAAACTACTAGGTAATTAAGACCTTTCTATCTCGGTGGGTATTATAGTAGGTACCTATCACACTACGCGGAAGCGGTGAGTCTTATCGGTCAATGATAACCATGACTAAGGTGTTAGCTTATGATAATCTTCAATAATAAAAGATCCAAAATACGCGCGGATACGGGACTTCGGTCAGGGGGAAAGGATTATTACTTATAACTAAAATGGTGACAAAAACAGTGGTTGCCGAAGAAGAACGGGGCTGTTTTTCAACCAGTGACAAATCGCGCCATCCGTAGGGAATAGGATTTATAGCACTCTCATTTATGTAATAATATTTGTAGCACTCTAATTTTAGTTAGGCTCGTATATTATTAGTGGAAATTTATTCCACAAATTTACATGGCTTAAACTGATCTATTCAATGCAAATTAATATACGCAAAGAAACAAATCTGTGAGTTTGTTGACGTTGACTGATAACCTGCCGGTCCGGTGCAGATAAAGTTTATTAAAAACTGCTTCCTTTGTCTGATTAAAAGAGGTTTTGTGTTGATAATCAATCAAAAATTGTCATGGTAAACAAAGGTTGTCGCGATACATATATTGATAAAATTTAAACAATCATACATCACATTCTGTGGTGCAAGTTCTATCTAACTATACTTGTCATATCTCGTTAACAATGTCCCAACCTCAAAATGCATCTTTTCCACATCTGACCACACAAAAAAATATTTCCTTGAAAATATACCAATACCAGACAGCGCTATCGAATTTCAAACGGTTTGTCCTTTGTAGAAAATGTGTTTTGTGTTAGAAAAATGTTTACTACACAAGACAACTGAAAATTGATAAATTTTAATCATGGTCATAGTTTCCTCAAAGCATAAATAACGCATTTCAAAGTAGAGTATCATATACTTAAAATTTGATTGATCAGGAAGTTTAGAAAAATAGCACAAAAACTTAGAACAAAAAAGCATAATCACTAGTCTCAGTGTAACACAGCATTGTGCAATTACATATGTAACGACTAGTTCGTGTCGCGGCTAGCTATCGATCCCATGACTCATGGACGGCATTTCAACAAAACTGAAACTTTCGATCGTGTTAGCGTTTGCGGTTCCTGAGGGCGCCAAGGGATGATTTTGTACGTTATCAATGGTAGACAAATACCATTATTTTTTCACGAAAAATATGAGTAACAAAAAAAAAACGCATGCTACCGCTCCTTTTTTCAAATTACAAAAAAAAAAATTAAGAACTTCAAGTATAAATTTGTTCCAAAAATTCTTTTGTCTGAGGGTTTCAAATTCTGTATGTTCCACCTAAAACAAACACTTACCAACAACAAAGTACTTCAAAGATCCCAACTTCTTCTGGAAGTCCTGACCAAACACAGCCACCTGTCCATCATATCTTGAACCAGTTGGCTTGCAGTTCTCCTCGGTGAGGGCTGAGCGGTCCTTAGGCAAGCACTCGATAGCATCCAGGTACAGCCATTGGACAATGGGGTGGAACTTGCCGGAGCAAGCCTTCATAACCTCCTGGGCTACGACACCTCCAATGGCCGCATTCATTGGGTTTAGGTCACCCGATGACACCTGTTGACAGATAAATGTTGGATTAGGATTTCAACATGACAAAAGTACAAAATTACAAGAATTTTGAGCTCTAATGTGGCAAGATAAAGTAAAGATCATTCAACAGCCTCTCTAGTGACTAACTGAGACAGTCTAGTCCTTTGACATTGAGACTGTTCAAAACGTCGAGGTAATAAAATACATATTTATTTCAGTTTTCCACCGTAAAACATGACATAATCAATACTTTTGCGCCTTATTTTATATAACTCAACTTCGAGTATGAAATATTAAGTCAAAAAAATTTATAACATTTCAAATTTCCGATGCACTCCAAACCCAAACTAGTTTCATTAATTTATTACATACTAATAACTAAAAACGTTTATTTTAAATTTTTATAGCAAATATATTTATAATATTTGGGATAAAGTGAAAGAAATGTCGCCTAACAGTCATGTCAAATTACGTCATATGGTGCAATCAGGGTGCAATAGTCACATCTTTTGTAGAATGAGGAACCTTTGGATAGTATTTTTTATCAGGAATCGGAATATAAAATAAAGAAATTACATATAAATTTCATTTCATATCCATTATTATGATTTTCCCAGAAAACATAATGGTAATAAAAGATGATTGACATTGATGCTGGAGTGAATCAGATATTAGGTACCTAACAGAAAATAATTGACAACACAATTTTTTATATTTTCCATAAAAATTTAAAAATCCAGCAACCTCAGCTGGCATAAAGGACATCAAGTGGCTCCTCAGTTGAGCTTAGGAATTTGATAATTCAAATCAAGTACTCTGTTGTCCAATTACTATTTTGCATAATTTCATAGAACCAAACTTGTTTTGACAGATAATCTGAATGACAAGGTTAGTAAGGTCAGTCAGGTTCATTGGTATTTTTAAAAGGTTCAGTCATACACCAGATAAAGATAAGACAGTAGTTTATGAACTCTTTTATGGTACCTTCTTTAACAGCATAATGTAATTATCGCCCTACTGTGTAGATGCTGTTATGCAATGAATCATTATGCTATTTTCATGGTTACTGAGAGATCTAGGGGACCTTGGATGCGATGATTTGCCTGCATTACCAGGTTACTTTACCTGATATTAATTTCATACATTGATTCACAGACTCAATTTGGTTTTGTTATTTACACTTTAGTCACTCCTCTTCAACTGCATTATTTGCATTGTATTTTGGGTTAAAATCAAGTAAAATCTGTTTACGGAAGCATTGTACCCCCTCCTCATAATGGGGGTAGTTTGTGTTGGGATATCTCACGAAGAGAAGTGATGTTCTTCAAGTCTTATTTTCATAGAACTTTATCTAAATATATAACTATTATATCTAGTGCACAGCTCTTCAAAGAATTGTCCACCTGCCTCATGGAGACAACCTGTGACCAGAGGGCTGGCTTTGTGGCCAGCAAAATAGTTTTTGCCTAGCGAATCTGCATTGCTATCCAGTGTGGCAATGTGGCCACATTTCTGAGCGACAGTGATTTGGGACAATTTTTTTATTTATAAATAGCTTAGTTTAGAGTTGTAGTACATACTTAGTTTCAACAAACCATACCTTGCAGAATGTGTCCATAAGTTCAGCATTAATTTCCAACTCGCCATTCTTGTACTCAGGATCTGCCAAGATGCCCTTCAAGTATTCCATGAACTTGCAGGCATCTATGTTACTCCAGGGTTTTGGTAATCTACCCTCATTCTCCTCAAACTTGTACAGAGCTGCGAAGGCATAGTGCAACTGCTGGGGATAGTCAAATTTACCAAAATCGGTGATCACAAGCTCTGGATTCTTGAAAGACTCCTTCAATGGTTTGAAAGCAATTTTTTTTGGCATCTTGACTTGGGTGACAATGCCACCACGCTCATATTTGGAGAAGCCCGTGGTGTCTCCAATGTTGAAGGTATATGGGCCTAGAACTTTGATCTTGCGGGGCTCACAGCCATTCAATTCTGTCATGCCTTGAACCTGTTGATAATTGAAATATTTATTTTAACATAATTGCAATACTGTCATGCTAATGAAACAAGAGAAAAAATGATCTGGCTCAAAACTAACCTCACTGAAAGTAACATAATCTCCGTCCTCCAGCCCGTGGCGCGTGTCGTCCAAGCACGTTACGACGGCCTGCTGGTCGTGGGTGATGGCGGCGATCATCGCCGACACTGGGTTTTCTCCGTTCACATCCCGAACTGTGAACTCTGGCCCGAAATCACAGAACACTCTGGAAAACAAGCCCCTGGTGTCCGCGATGATCAGAGCGATGTTGTTGGCGTGCGTGATGGCCGCTATGCGCTGCTGCTCGGCCCAGGAGGAGCTCGTCAGCACCACCACACTGAACTTCTTTAAAAATTCTTCTGTGAGAACACCTGTGTAAGCGGTTGTCGGCACATAGTGATTTAACTCTGATAGCTGCTCGCAGGAGGCTAACGCTCGGTTCTGGCCTATCGTAGCCTCGGACAAGTAGAACTGAGATGACAAATCGGCAATTGTGCAGTTGCGGTCATCATGCAGAGTCACCGACTTCACGCCGCCTAGGATTACGTTTTTAGCAACCTCTACGCCCAAACCTCCCAGACCCGATATCAAAACGTCGGAATTCGCCATCCGACGCATAGCATCGTGTCCCAGTACATACAGCTGCCTGGAGTACAGGCTCTCGTCGATTTCATCTTCCACGCGCGTTCCATTGTTCGCCATTGCTGAAGAATTGGAACGGGATTCTGCTGTGTTTAGCTTCCGCTTTTTCGCCGGGGGGTCAACGGAATTATCGGCGACTTCAGCACTAGACATCGGGCACGAACGCGCACAATTTTGCCAGAATTTCGTTTCGCTTTTTCCAAGACAATCAAGAAAATTTGCCTTCAAATTATTGAGAGCGACATTCGTACTTCGTCAGAAGATGGACCGCTTGCTTACTCACTGTCTTGAAGTTAGCAACGTATAACGTGGACAAAATGGAGAAATTAATTACTTTTGCTCTATATTTATAACTGAGCTTATTAAGCAAATGCTTAATTAGGCTTAGCTTTTGTTATTTCGTGAAGATATTTAAATTTTCTTTCTTTTCTTTCATAAATTTTTGGTTTGAGGAATGAATGAACTTAATTTACGTTTTCAAAAATTGTTGGTAACACTGCCCATAGTTTTTTTTCTAGTGCGGCTCTTACACTTTCCTAAATCAGTCACTGATTGTTACTCTATGGACGTGACTGACGAGAGGAATGCAGCAATATGTGAGACACGTATGGAGAGAGCTCAATCTCAGTTCCTTCTAGTGACCGACCGAAGTTTCGGTTTCGGCCAGTTTCGGCCTGAAAATCATGTTTCGGCCAAAGGTTTGGTTTCGGCCAAAAAACAGGCCGCGCCGAAACTTAACAACATCGTACTGTCGGGTCGCGTTCGGCTAACGTCGGGTGCGCTCGGCAGTCGGCACGGCTGGCAATATGGTGACCCTCGCCAGACTCCGCCAGTCGCTGAATTCTTCCCCGTTTCTTCCCCAAATAATGTTAAATAACTGACCGAGCGAGCAAAGCATTTCCGTTTCAGAGTGGCCCAAAATTCTTTCGTATGCCCGGATGTTTGGATGTCCATGCGCTTGCTGGATGCGCATTTCTCAACCTAATGTCGCATTTCTCAACCGATTCTCATGAAATTTTGTGAGTATGTTCGATAAGTATTATAGTATTTTTTAGTCAAAATAGCGGAGATTTGCGGTTATTATTTACATTTGTTCCATAATATTTATTTATTATTTACTTTTAATTTACCTAATTTCATTTTTGTTATGAATTTATCAACGCATAGTGTAATTTTTAACGCAAATTTTCTTAATTTACAAACAAATTGACGGCATTATTGGTTATTTAGGAAGTAAAAGTGAGTTACTCAGAGAGGTCTCATAAAACGACTTTAGGGTTCGTCATTGTTTCATGTATGTAATACAATGGGTACCTATTTGTATAACTCGAATACTCAAACTGTAAACACACACTATCAATAGGTACTGACTCTTTATTATATGGTAAACAGTAAAACACAATAAATTTATAAAAACAATAATATATCACAACAATATACTTTTTCAGCCTCTGCTGACAGATAATTTTCACGAAAGACAAACTCTCATTCAAAATCAAATATACGTCATCTTTCATACCAGCCAGTCTACCAACAATTGTACCTCTTTGCTTCAACACTCCTCCTCAATTGTTTCCATCTGGCATCCCATCATGATTCAGACTCCTCAGGTTCCATTCACTCACTAACTCTTGAACAGCCTTCAACATACACCCATCTCTTTTCGACAAAAATCATGCTTCCCTCTTGGCACGGCCTTTGTCAGAACATCAGCTACCATTTGTTTAGTTTCGAGGTATTTGAGCACGACTTGTCCATTCTCGACTGTCTCTCGTATAAAATGATAACGAACATCAACGTGCTTTGTACGTTGATGGTGCACTGGGTTCTGTGCGATTGCCATTGCAGATTGGCTGTCCGTATGAATTATTATGGGAGGCTCCTCCTTTCCCATAATTTCTTTCATGAACCTCTTAAGGAATACAGCTTCTTTTGCAGCTTCAGATAGACTCACATATTCAGCTTCTGCCGTAGATAAAGCTATACTCCCTTGTTTAGTGCTTTGCCACGAAATAGCCCCTTTGGCTAACATGAATAGATTCCCTGAATAAGATTTTCTATCGATTATGTTACCTCCGTGATCAGCATCGGCAAAACCTTCTATATTCCTGTATGTATCTTTCATGTATAAGAGTCCCATAGCCTTTGTACCTTTAAGGTATCTGAGTATTCTCTTCGTTGCAGTCCAGTGAACTTCAGTGTAACAGTTGCAAAACTGGCTCATAAAGTTAACTGAGTGCGCTATGTCTGGTCTAGAGCACACTGCGATATACATTAACGATCCAACAAGCTCTCTGTATGGTATCTTTGCATCAGGTGTGAATGGCTCTTGTGGTTTCTCGAATCGTTGGCCTGGTACTCCTGGAGTGCTGACAGGTCTGCAGTTTTCCATGTCGAATCTGCGAAGAACTTTCTCTATATATTCTTCTTGGTCAATTCTTATGGAACCCTGTTCTTGTTTTATTCTCAATCCAAGAAACAACTCTGCCTTTCCTAAGTCCTTCATCTCAAATTTTGACATCAGTTCACGTTTCACTTTTGCTACCTCTTTATCATTGTCGTGGAATATTAGGATGTCATCCACGTAGATGGCTAAAATTGTGGTATCCTTGTTCGTCTTTCTTATGTATACACAGGGTTCATTCTTGCAACGCTTGAAGTTAAGGCTCTCCAGCTCAGTATGTAACTTCGTGTTCCAAGAACGCGGTGCTTGTTTAAGCCCATACAAGGATTTTTGGATCAGATACACATAATCTTCCTTTCCTTTCTCTACAAAGTGCGGTGGTTGACGCATGAAAACCTTCTCATTGAGGTTTCCGTTAAGGAAGGCTGTCTTAACATCCATGTGCTCAATTTTCAAACCAAGGTTTGCTGCCAAAGCAATGAGTAGTCTCAGTGAACTATGTCTTACGACTGGTGAGAACGTCTCGTCGTAGTCAATTCCTTTTCTCTGGCTAAAGCCTCGTGCAACCAATCGAGCTTTATAACGAGTCTTATTCCCCGCCTCCTTTTTGATTCTAAATAACCATTTTGAATCAACAACATTGCTCGCTTGGTCAGGCTTCACTAGAATCCACGTTCTATTTTTCTTCAATGCATCTAGCTCCTCCTGGATTGCATGTCTCCACTGTTGAGCATCTTTTCTCGCTAGCGCCTCAGGTACTGTAAGTGGATCGTCCTTTTCCAACAACGCTTGGTATGTCACGTAGTCAGGTAATTGAACCGCTTTTCTCTCTCTGCGTGGGTATCGCCGTTCTTCCACTATGGGTTCAATATGGACCTCTTCAGGTCTCTCCTCACACGATGTCCAATCTTCCTCTTCACCATCAGCAACATCAGTATTCGCAGCGCCATGATCTTCATCATCAGGTTCAAGACTCTCTTCCTGAACTCTCTGCTCATGATTTCTGTCATCCGGTTCTAGATTCTCTCCCTGAACTCTCTGCTCATTCTGAATACTCTCTCTTCGGTCTTGCTGTTGCAGTATATTCTCCCTCTACCTGCGGCTGAATCCCTTGTTCATCGTGTTCTAGATTGATTGTCACGTGGTCCTTTTGCTTTTTAGAGTTAGTAGCTCCATGATACAATTGATCCTCAAAAAAGACTACATCTCGTGCTCTATAAAGTTCACCATTTGACGGGTCAATCAGTCTGTATCCTTTCGATTCCTCACAGTATCCAACGAAGATAAGCTCCTTTCTTTTTGCGTCCCATTTCGTTCTCTTTTGGTCTGGAATGTGCATGTATGCTTTACATCCGAAGACTTTGAGATGACTCAAATCCGTTTTTCGACCAGTCCACACCTCTTCTGGTGTCTTGTTTTTCACAGCTATGGTAGGGCTCCTGTTTTTCAAGTAGATAGCGGTGTTAGTCGCTTCAGCCCAGAATCTAACAGGAAGTCCTGCTTCTTGAAGCATAGCTCGTGCTTTTTCCGCTATTGTACGATTGGCTCGCTCTGCAACACCATTCTGCTCGGGTGTATACGCAATCGTAAGTTGATGCTTAATGCCATGATCCCTCAGGAATTCATTTACTCTTTTGTTGACAAATTCGCCTCCATTGTCAGTTCTCAATGCCTTCAGCTTCTTTCCGGTTTGAGTTTCTGCTAAACTCTTGAACTCCTTTATCTTCTCAAAGGCTTCGCTCTTTGCTTTAAGAAAATACACAAAAGTTTTTCGCGAATAGTCATCGATAAAAGTAATATAATATCTATGGCCTCCCATAGAATTATCGCTCATTGGTCCACTTAAATCTGAGTGCACCAATTCTAAGAGCTCTCTAGCTCTTGTAGCCTTATTGCGCTCAAATGGTTGTCTAGTTTGCTTACCCTTTAAGCAGGCTACGCAATCCAATGTTGAATTAATAATGTTTGAAAAACTTACCCCAGTTGCCAATTTGTCTCTTAATAGAATGAGGTTACGTATACCCAAGTGTGCCATCCTTTTATGCCATAGCTCCATCTCATTTCTCATCTCGTTCCTAGAAGCTAGTGCTTGTGAAGTTACCTGTGAAGAACATTTCAGTTTATAAATGCCCCTATCAAGCACTCCTGTGACACATGGTTCACCTTTTATTTTACACTCATCTACATTAAAAATCTCGCAACCTTTTCTGGAGAACACAACAACCTTACCCTTAGTATTAACCATACAACTTATACTCAATAAGTTCGAAGACAGTCCTGGTACATACATGACATTACCTATACTGATGTTAGGTGACTCATTCTCTACAGTACCAAAACCTTCTCCATACACCTTACCTCCATTCGCGCAGCTCACTTCTACCTTTCTATCTACTTTCACAAAGTTACTCATCCAGTCTTTTCTGTAACTCATATGTCCTGACGAGCCCGAATCCAGGATCCAATCATCTTGCTGGGTCTTCTCTTGATTCGCAGTTGTAAGTGCCGTCGCCATATGGTTGGTCTTCGACTGACGTGGGTTGTGTGGGCAGTCGCAAGCTTTATGCGGCCCTTCGCAGATAAAACACTTCACAGCTTTCTTCTCTTTATTCCTCTGAACATGTTTTCTGTGGTGTTTGGCAGTAGTAAGAGCAGAGCTTGGGCCTGGAGTGCTTAGACTTGCACAGGCTCTGGTGTTATCTAATTGAAGTAATTTGGTCTTGATATAGTCGGTTGTCAATGCTGTGTTGGCGTTTTCCAATGCCAACCTCATGGGTGCATACTCCTCTAGTAGTCCCTGTAGCATAAGTGCTGCTAATAACTCGTCGTCGATCTCTTTCCCTAGATCGGATAGATGATTTGCTATCTGCATTAGCTCTGTTACGTATTCAGTTATCGAATTAAACATATTAAGCTTAAGGCTCACCAGCCTTGACAGCAATCTACATCTATGATTAATGCCTTTGTCTTCATAAGCAGTTTTTAGATTTTTCCACGTCTCATACGCAGTGGTTGCTTTACGAACATGTACCTTACATTGGCTCTCAATTAGTAGGCATATCTTGGTGCGCGCTCTCTGATCATCACGCTTTGCTGCAGCATCTCCATCAGCGGGTTTATTCTCTACGTACTTCCAGAGATCATCGTGGACTAGTATCAACTCTATATCGAATTTCCATGTATTGTAGTTGATACTTCCTTGCAGTTTCTCTATGGTCGGAAGTCCTGATCCCGAAGTAGACATTATTGTTACTATTTTTCTATTTATTGTGCTTGTAATAGGATTTTGGTAGTTCTCACCACTTTCCATTACATTACCATTTTTCAGTACCTTCTAGTGCTCCATAATAGAATCGTGCAGGCCATAACCTATTTGTATAACTCGAATACTCAAACTGTAAACACACACTATCAATAGGTACTGACTCTTTATTATATGGTAAACAGTAAAACACAATAAATTTATAAAAACAATAATATATCACAACAATATACTTTTTCAGCCTCTGCTGACAGATAATTTTCACGAAAGACAAACTCTCATTCAAAATCAAATATACGTCATCTTTCATACCAGCCGGTCTACCAACAATTGTACCTCTTTGCTTCAACAGTACCTGCGTCTGAATTAGCGTTAAGAGGCTGCCTGATTGCAATTATAAAAATTAAAACTCAATCAATTATTTTGTTATATTCAATTAACACATCGCTGCCTCAGTACAGTTCTACAGCTGTTAATGCTTTTAAATTTGTGGGTTATTTAATCGAATCGACAAAAATAATCTAAGTAAGTATATACTTATCAAACTTACAAAATTTCATCAGCATCGGTTAAGAAATACTACCTTCAGGCGAGAACAGAAAAGCATCCAATCGTCTGTACATACGAAATAATTTTGGAACAAACTGAAATTGAAACACTTAGCTCCATCGGTCAGCGACATTTTTCATTGTATTCATTATTAGATCTAGAAGGAACGGCCCGCGGACATTTTATACAACGTTTTAATGACGTTTATAAAAGGTTCGGTTTCGGTTTCGGCCGAAACTGTAATCAGAACCGAACCTTCGGTTCTGGTTTCGGTTTCGGCAGAAATACGTGTTTCGGTCGGACACTAGTTCCTTCGTATTGCTGCATTCCAGCCCTCTCGTCAGTAATTAATTTAGGAAAGTGTAATAACTGCATAACAAACCTTTCAGCCGATCCGATTCGGTTGTTTAAGAAATCTGTGGCGATGAAATTTCGTCGCATTGAATTGTTATGTATTAAAATATATGTTTTAAATAAAATAGTTTCCTTGTTATCCAATATAGTTAGATTATTAGTAACAAGATTTTGGGATTTTTAATGTTATTGTATATATATATATACTTATTTGCTGTCTTAAAATGTTGGTATTTAAAGTTTAAAAATATAATAAATTGCTATAGTAACACCGCCATGGATGGAATGTCAAATATCTATTTGAAGCTAACTTCAGAGCGGTATCCTTCAAATTCTTTCTAAAGAATTTTCAAGTTCACGATTCATGAAACCTCGACTAGCCAACCAAAGCCATTCTTGCTTCGGTTGCTTCGGGTTCGAGCTCGTCGCGTCCGCTGCGCTTGACGCTCGTTTATTTTGCTATGCGATGTCGGGAGTGAAAGGAGTTCTGTAACGCACGAGTGTTTTCATTAAACGTACTGTTTACAGCATGATTGTGTAAACTGTGGACTATTGCTAATGCCCGTTATTTGTTGAACGAATTATCAAGCAAACGTAAACATGGTGCAGGAATTCGTGTCTCCTGTGAGGGTCCACAAGTACCCTTTCGAAATGGTTATGGCTGTAAGTATTAATGGTCTATTGTCACTCATTATATTTTAATTCATCTGTTAGCATAAGGCATAATATACGAGTTATGGATTTAAGTACGCCAAGCATAGAGGTATCCTATTAAAAAATGTGTAATAACAACGCTAAACAAAGCATTGTTATTAGAAATCCTTGAAGGGACATTGTGTCAGTCTTTTTATTACTTGATTTCCTATTTATATTTTACCCGTACATTAAACACCTATATCAGATACAAATATTTACGTACATTTCATACTTGGTAATGTTCTTCAGGTGCATCATAAATACTTGTACTAATTATTTTCATCAACTAAGATAAGATAGATAGGTTTCCAATTCAGCATCTTTTATTATATGGGTAATAACATAAGTCAGCTGCTACAGGAAGGTAGCAGTATAACTTTTAAGTGGTTCATAAACAATTCCAGACTTCATTTATTATTATTCCTATGTACAAAAATTACCTGTAAAAAAAAACTATGTAATCATTTCCAGCAAATTGCTATTAATTTAATTTACCTCAGCACTTCAACTACACACCATAACTTCACAAACCTGTTTACAAAAACATGAAATTGTAAAAACTTGTATAAACACAAATTACATGCAAATGAGCCAACTGGTTTGACGAGCCACGGTCTGATCAAAACCGATAATGTTTTTAATAAGTGCATGACCTTGACCACATTCCTTCCTTCATGATTACTATTTTGAAACTTTAGACCTAATAATTACATTCTTTGGCGCTATTGAAAATAAAAAATCTTTGAAAAATCAATACTTACAACAAAAACATTTTTACACAAGATAAGTATTTAAGTTTTGAGTTTAAAACCCCTTTAATCAGTCATGCCTGTGCCCTTCTGGCCTACCTACGGAACAAAGTTTATTAATGTAATGCACTCAACTCAATATACAGAATTAAACCAATTATTATTCTTGACAGTCACATAGTTAAATAAAACAATTTAAAAACCATCCAAAGCCAAACAATTTAAGTCAACCTTTGACATCGGTAACCGGAAAGTTGCCTAAAATAATTAATATATGTGATATAATCAGTGTAAATGGTTTTATTAAAATTTACATAATAATGTGGAGAAAAGTGAGCATGGTGTCTCATACCAAAGATCTAATTCATTTATACCGCACACCACCAAATGCTCTTAAATATTGGGGGCATGTGGTGATCTATGACTTTAAAGATGATACAGACATTTAGTGAGAGAGTTTTATCCGTTAGAGTGAGCATGGTGGCCCGTTGATTTGCTATATATGCTTTTGATTTCTCATTAATATACCTCTATCAATCTAAAGTCAAATGTGTATTCAATTGTGAAACTGCAGATCAACAGTCTGGTAATCAAAATATACACAATTATCTTAATATTTTGTAGTGTATAACTAAATTTAAATTAAAGTCTAGAATAAGTTTCTGTCAAATATGTCATTTTAGTGACAAGCTTTTATAGCTGACTGTACTTTTCTTTGGATATCCATCAAATGCTCACTGAGACGATTCTAAAGAGCCCAAGCTCGGTAGGATTGCTTTTTCTATTATAGAGTTCCTATGGCCTCCTTCCGGCTCCATCATCAGATCAGCCCCATGGTACCATATTAATGTATTGTCATCAAAGTTAGGTATGCAAAATTTCAGCTCAATCGGTTGACGATATCTGCTTCAAAATTGAGTTGCAAGATTCCACCCGAACAAACATACTTAAATGCAAGTTAAATAAAAGCTTAAAACCATGACTGTTGAAAGTTCAAGATTTTGGTCAGAGCAGATTTAAATGCGGAGTGGTTGAGATTTACTTTGTCTTTTTAGGAGGTTAACCAATCATATGCTAACTACATAACAAAGCGAAGTCAATGATCTCTGAAGAATTCAATAAAGAGATTCTGACTAATAAACTAATTGGGTTTCAGTGTAAATACATTGTACTAAGGTTGAAATTCTTTTCCCTGTATGACTGTACCAAATGCTCTTTGACAGATTTTATATGTAGGCAAGACACTTGGCATTAAATCAATAAATCTACCATCGCAAACTCACATTTACCTGCCATGTTTTTAAGTTTAAGATTTCAATATAACAAAAATTACTCGGTCCATTGTTATATGTATAACAGAAATTGGGATGGGCTGCACCACATACCTATGCCGTCAAGAAAGTAAAATAAAACTCTGTGTTGGTGTTGTATTTGCTGTTGACACATTAACACCTGTCTCTTAGAAGATACATTACACTTCTAATTGAACAAGCTATATAGATACTATACCACAGTATAAAACCCCACACCCTAGGCAGTGCCCCCCATCTGTACCGTGGGAACCCAGAACGATACCTACACGTCGCCTGTCGTGGCCGACACGCTTAGCCAGTCGGTTGCCACACGCGCTCACGGCCGGACCCCGCCGGTCGCGCTATAAAATCACCAAAAAAATGGCTTCGTCGCGAATGAGACCAACGCGCTGCAGTGTTGCGGGGTGTAAAAACATAAAAGCAACAGACATTTATCCTTTTTAGGGTTCCGTAGCCAAATGGCAAAAAACGGAACCCTTATAGATTCGTCATGTCTGTCTGTCCGTCTGTCCGTCTGTCCGTCTGTCCGTCTGTCTGTCCGTCCGTATGTCACAGCCATTTTTTTCCGAAACTATAAGAGCTATACTGTTGAAACTTAATAGGTAGATGTATTCTGTGAACCGCATTAAGATTTTGATGCAAAAATAAAAAAATAATAATAAATGTTGGGGGCTCCCCATACTTAGAACAGAAACTCAAAAATTTTTTTTTCATGAAACACATACGTGTGGGGTATCTATGGATAGGTCTTCAAAAATGATATCGAGGTTTCTAAAACATTTTTTTTCTAAACCGAATAGTTTGCGTGACAGACGCTTCCAAAGTGGAAAAAAGTTGGTCCCCCCCCCTCTAACTTCTAAAATAAGAAAATGAAAAATCTAAAAAAAACATATGATGTACATTACTATAAAAACTACCAACGAAAATTGTTTTGAACGAGATCTAGTAAGTAGTTTTTTTTTAATATTTTAATACCTAACTTTGCACCTAATTTATATGGGGCGCTATACATACCAGGTGCAAACTTAACTTAACCACTTAGGGATGGAAAGTGTTTGTACGGAACCCTCGGTGCGCGAGTCCGACTCGCACTTGTTTTTTTCTTTGCCGACAAACGATGAAATGTTACTAAACTTAATAAGCACTTACCTAGAAACGCATTGCATACACTGTTATAATAGATACATGTAATGTTGAATACATAAACCTACCTACTTAATATACCTACTTAAATTCATAGAAAACATCCACTACTTATATCAACAATAATTTACTCACTAAGATTTACCAAATCAGTTTAGTGTGGCGGGAGAGTGCATTGCACGGCCTAAAAAGGGCGTAAACGTCGGCGTTGTTCTTGACACTTAAGACCTTTTGCAAGGAATGCATTCGCAAAGATGAAACGCGTGATCAGATTATTATAAAACAACTTGTACCTAGTGACTGTTTCGAAGCTTGTAATGCTAGTATTATACAATATGTAACACATTATATATAGGCACCTACCAAACTTTATTTAGTAAGTACCTACTGTCATCGGGATATATTTCGGTTACTTAATAGGTACCTACACAGAGAGTTGTTTTTGTTTCAGGGTTCTGGTATGTTCAGATAGAATAGGTAGGTAAGATTCCGATATACCTACTCGGAAATTAAAACGATTTTGATGGTGTGCCGCAGCGCATGTGAATACCTATTTCTAGTAGGTACCTAATGATAATTAAATTTGACTAATAAATGTAAATAAATCGATCGTATTTTCATTTATCTTGACTTTTTATAAAATCGTTTCTAAGCGATGTCAACCCTAGCCTCGTTTTGCCGGCACGTGCGGCCAACAACCCGCGCGTTCAAGGTCGCTCCATTGTTAAATTGAGTAGGCATGAAAAGCAGTAGGTATTTGCCTTTTTATTCAGACATGGGTATCTGTTCGAAGAACTATTATATTAATCTGTGCCCTAGGTACCTTTTAATTTTCGCAGAAGCTGCCTGAAAATTGAATTTTAATAGTTTTTTTTTTTTTTTTTTAATCTTTATTGAAAAAAAAAAAGGCTTTGATCGCTTAGCGACCATGTCAGCCCCATAGTAACACATACAGACCACATGCTATTCTAATAGTTATCTGCGATTAAGTAATTTTATAATTAAATAGTACAATCTTATTGCTAATTTTGAAGTCGGTTCAGATAGTATAGCATTGCAAACACCAGTATCGCTTAACTTAAGATTGGCCTGTGCTTCAAATGCCCTACGGTCGGCTCCGATCCGAGCACATTCCACCAATGCGTGGTAGGTATCTTCTCTCATGCCACATGTGTTACAATTTGGAGAATCGACCACTCTCATCAAGTGCCCGAACACGTTAAGTGGCATGTGCCCGGAGCGCAGTCGCATGCTGGTGACCGCTAAGTGACGGTTCAACCGACCTTCGCTAAACCATGGTATTTTTGGTGGTTCACTGGTCATAGTCCTATACCATATGCCCTTCTCCTTCGACCTCTCGTCAAAGTATTCTTTCCAATTTTCAAAACATTTTAGTTTTACTCCTCTGAGTAGGTCAGTGAAGAAAGGCATATGATTTACAAATATCCCTTCGTCAGCTCCAATTTTTGCTAACCTATCGGCTTCGTCATTACCGTTCAGGTTTATATGTGATGGAATCCACTGGAAATATATTTTTTTGCCACTACATTGTAGCTGCAAATAAATATCTAAAATGTTATAAGCTACGGGGAGACCTCGTTCACCCGAGGTGCATCGAGCTAAATGTTGCAAAGCACTTTTCGAGTCGCTAAGCACGACAAAGTTGATTCCATCACATGACCGTATGTATGACAGGCATTCAGCAATAGCATATAACTCAGCTGACATAATCGATATTTTATCATTTAATTTAAATGCTGCTGTAACATTGGCCTGGGGATCATAGAATGCTGCTCCTATACCTTCACTAACTTTGGAACCATCAGTGTAAATATGGTGGAATCCCTTATATTTAGTATTTATAGTATGTATGGCTTCACGCAAGAGTTCCTCCGTTTTATGTGATCTCTTAGGTCCTTCTACATTATATAAATTAAGACAAATCTGCGCTTTAATATCTATGTTGGTCATCCAGGTGTTCAGTGAGAACATTTCCAGTTTTTCAGAGCAATGTATATCTTGGTCTGATAGCTGATTATGTACTAAGGTCAGAAGCGGTTTCTTCTTATTGTTCCAATACGGTTTCCGGTCACATAAGGATGTAAGCTCGGCTAAGATGGAAATAACCTCACTGTCTTCTATCGATTTAGCCTTCAACCAGAATTTTGAAGCCAAGTATTTTCTTCTCACAAACAAAGGTGGCAAACATAATTCCGATTCCATGACATGTATTGGACTAGTTTTTATAAAACCTCCGACTGTCCTCATGGCTTGGTTTTGGATTTTATCAAGCTTAAGACAATTGGTTTTTGAGCTGTTATCAAATAAAAAGCACCCAAAATCTAACCTGCTACGAATTATTGCGATATACAGTCTCCTTAAGTGCATCGGATGAACACCCCAAGATGACCCCGCCAGTACATTAAACACATTTAAGAATTTATTAGAAGTTTGACATATCTCGTTAATTTGCTTACTCCATCTCAAAGATTGATCTAACCATAGTCCCAAATATTTAACTGTCGATACATTTTCCAAACTAACTCCGTCAACGCTCACGTTAATTTGGCGTTCTTGCCTACCCCTGGAAAATATACAAACTTTACTTTTATCCGGTGACAACTCAAGGCCTAAATCTCGTAGCAGGGATGACAGTACATTCAGAGCACTCTGTAGATTTACTGACATAAATCTAAGGTTGTGTCCTGTTATATATAAAACAAAATCGTCAGCATATTGCGAAACGTATACATCGACTATTTCCCTACATATATTGCTAGTTACTATGTTGAACAAAATAGGTGACATTGGATCCCCTTGTGCAATCCAACCGACGTCCATCTTGTGATCGACTTATTACCTCCCGCTTCGATAACAGATAAATGTCTTTCTTTTAGGAATTCCCATATATATTTGCACAAGGATGCCCCCACCCCTGCTTCGTCCAATTTTTCAACAACTTTCGAAACATTTACATTATTATATGCATTATTTATATCTACAAAACATCCTAGTGTTTGTTGTTTACTAGTAAATCCTATTTGAATCTGTGTTACAAGTCTCACTAAATTATCTAAGCATGATTGAGTTCTCCTAAATCCTACCGTATTCTTAGAAAATAAACCCCTACTCTCAAAATACCATTCTAGCCGCCTCGTTATTATCGTATGTAAGGTTTTACAAAGACAAGATATAAGTGAAATTGGTCTCAATGATGAGATGTTATTTAGATCACGCCCCGGTTTCGGTATTGGGATTACTTTAATTTCACGCCACTGTTTAGGCACCTGCCCCTCAGTCAAAATTTTATTAAACATATCAACTAGTATTTGCTTGTCAGGGAAGTTATATATCATTGAATAAGAAATATCGTCAACTCCAGGTGCGGTATCTTTTTTTTTAAGCGTGTTATTGAGTTCCTGAACCGAAACAGGGGCTTCGAGTTGAATGTTGCTCGAATTAAACGTAGGATGTGGTGGCAAAATGTAGTCAGGCGTTAGTCGTGTGAGAAACTCTTCCGTTCTCTCCCAGTCTAAAGAGGTATTTGCTGTGCGATATCCTTTTAGCCATTTCATTTTTTTCCATAGATCACTAGTACAAGTTGTGTTATCCATACTATTACAAAATTGTTTAAACGAGTCCGCTTGAGCTTTTCTGATTTGACGCTGTGCTTCGGAAGCTTTTTGTTTATAATTAGCCAAATTCGCGGGAGTGGGGTTTTTCCTAAGCTGAGCCAACGCCTGCCTACGCACCGCCACAGCCCTGGACAGTTCCGGGGACCAGTATGGTTTTGGAGTAAACTTGCTAGTGGGGTCTGTACTTATCTTAATGCATGGGATAGATTCCTTGGCTGCCAAATAAATAATCTGAATTACTGTATTATAAATTTGTTGAGAATTGCCCGAAAAATCTGTATATTTAATAAGTTCTGTCAATTTTTCCCTATATTTTACCCAATCAGCCTTTTTAAAGTTTCTTTTTTGTATTTTTAAATTCGATAGTTCTATTTCTGCCGATATAAGTATTATTAAATGATCACTCGTTAAGTTATCGTTGAAAACAGACCAAAAAAACCTAAGCGCAACGTCTGATGATGCAAATGTGATATCAGGTGAACTTTTCTGCCAATTATCCATAACCATTCTACTCCTAGTGACCTCGCCAGAATTAAGCGATACATAATTGTAGTCCGACGCCGCATTAAATATTTGTACACCCCTACTGTTAGTTTTATCCGCCCAGTTTGTATGTTGGCCGTTAAAATCCCCACATATTAACGTCTTATTACGCCATTTAGAAAATAACAGTCTCCAATCCTCAGTTGTCGTGACAACATTAGGCGGACAATAAATAGCGATAACATTTTGTAAAAAGTAACAATTAAAAATGTTAATACCCAATACCTGTATGTGCGGATTACGTAAACGAATACTATGAATTTGAGCTCGAATAGATGGATGAGTAATAATAGCAATACCTCCATAAGCATCATCTCGGTCTTGGCGATAAATATTGTAATTCCCAATTTTTAACCTACTGTTAGGTTCAAGCCAAGTTTCAGATACAATACAAATATGGATTTTTTCTTGAATTAGTAAATTTTCTAAGGCTACAACTTTCGGTCTCAGGCTTTGTGCATTCCACTGCATAATTTTCAACTTAATAATTTTACTTTTACAATTATTTTCCATAATTAATTAATATATCAAAAACATTTTTCAAAATAGGCCACTCAGACATAAAATCTACCGTTAGTAATACCAACCATTCGATGCAACATTTGATTACAGCTTTGATTTTTTCCTGCATACTCATACTTTGCATAAAAATTATTTCTTTCAACCGGTTTAATAGCTCGCTAAAATGCACTGTACGTGAGTTGTTTACTTGATCGGCGTCGCTCTTATCAGTAGGTGGTTCTGGAAACGCAATTGGTCTGGTCGTGGGCATGGCGACGCGACCTCCCGACGCTTGCGCGCCACTGCGAGTGGCTACGAACGCGCATTAATAAGAACAAAAGAGGAAGGTGGAGCCAAGCAACGCGATGCGCCGCTGCGTAGAATATTTACCCCATTTAAGATGGAAAAGTAAATGTAGACTAGATATAGCATCATACTCATAATAAAATAAACCTACAACCTTACAAAAACTGCTTAATATTCAGTTTGCGTAGAATTATAACACAACATTTAATTCGAAAGTCGGCAACCTCGGTACCGAACCAAGTGAGCATAAAGTATAAAGCTGAAACGCTGGTTTGCGCTATTCAATAGCACCTAAGTAGTTACTTAGGTATGCTATGGAATAGCGCAAACCAGCGTTTTACCCTAAAATTGTACGTACCCTCTTCTGTTGAATACGTACGTGTAGTTTTTTGGAGTACAATTAAATTGTGTTTTCTCGATAGTCCTTGCTATAATTATATTATATGGATGGGATCTACAAACGTCAGCTCTTCCATTTTTCCTCGCTATGGTTCTACCATATTTTTTTTGTAAAATTTTCGTGACAGTTTGTTTTCTTTTTGGCTGAAGGGCACTGCCATCAGCAAAGTTTTATTGTTCAGGTTAGTTTAGGACACTCATAGTAAAACACAATTACTATTTTGATAAATAAAAAAAATCAATAAGGTGGACCGACGACCTGGTTAGAATCGCGGGAAACCACTGGAAAACGGCGCACGACCGATCATTGTGGAGACCTTTGCGGGAGGCCTTTGTTCAGCAGTGGACGTCTATAGGCTGATATTATGATGATAAAGAAAAAATAAGGGAGACATTATTTGGGTAGTGATATAATACCTACTGAGATAGCTGAATGTTAAATCCATGAAATCATTTTGTTTCACTGTCAGCTCAAGAATTCAACATGTATTAGAGGATGTGTCAATATTAGCATTGTTATTTTCCTTATTATATGAACACATTTACATCACAGTGACTTTTGGTATAGCGCAGAAATATATATTACATGCTAATATCACACATCCTCTACATGTTGAATCCTATAAACATAATTCTTGCCTATACCTAACTTTTATATTTAGGAAAAAAATAATGCCATCATCTTGAGTCCAGCCGACCGCAAGCACGCCAGACGCCACTACCTGCTTAATATACCTACTTGTAATTAATAATCATAATAATAGGTTATATCATAGCAATCACGATCGCATTTATCTTGAATGCAGTCAACACCTACTAACCAGGAATTAACTTTTTTTATTTTCCTTTATTATTTATGCTAGCAATCCTTGAGCACCATTTCGCGAAGACCAGAGGGAACCCCTGTACCCTTACCATGAGATAATGTGACCGTAGAGAGTAGTTCAGCGCCCTGGCGGTTACTTTGTAGAACTACAATTCTCCATACAAATCTTTTACGCAGTCGCTAGCGAGAACGGTCACTGTAAACTCATGGTAAGGGTAGCATGTTCTGTGCGCCTGTTTTCTTTGACGCAATATTTAGGTCTCGATCTTTAAAGTAGACCCTAGGATTAGACCTGAACTCTAACCTCATTTTAGCCCGATGAGCAGGGATCGCAAAGATGCGAGCAAAATCGATTGAAATGACGTATGACAACCAGTGACGACCTAGCCCTTCAATGAATTTTGCTTGCATTTTACGAACCCTACCGAAGAGTGGGTTTTTCTTTTTTAACTCATTTTACTTCTTCCGCTTACGTCTAACGTCAATCACAGTGTTAACTATCAGTCGTTAGAAACCGCCATTTATAGCATTTATTGCGCCGTAAAGAGGTTTTTATTATAGATTGAGTAGATCCAGGTCAGCCAGGGACTTTGGAAAGTCTTTCGGTTGTTAAGGCTTCTATTTCAGGAGCGATATGTTCCGATTACAATGAAGTCTAGTAAACTAGGAAAAACTTTTTGTTATTGTAAATTTGTTATTGTAAGGACTTGAATAAACTCTTGCAAATCGATTATTCTGATGACCTATGGTCGGCTTGGGTTTAAACTTGTTACCTTACCTACCACCTTGACGGGGTTAAGCTAATATAACCTAAATTAAAAAACTTAAAAACCCCCGACACAGGTAGCTGATTATAACGGGACTCTCATTTAATGAGTAATATAGAAAATGCTACTGAAACTAAAAACAAATAACTAACATGGAATTCTTAGCTTCAATATTGGCTGAGATCTTGTCACTTGTTCCAATTAAAGCTGAATATCTTGGAAACTACTGGTTCTATTTCCACCAAACATAGATAAGCATTAACTCGCCGAGCAAGTCTTTCGATTTAAAACGCACTCAAATTGGTCCATCCGTTTGGGAGCTATGACAGATAGACACAGAGACACACAAATACACATGTTAAACGCACCCCTCTTTTTTTCGTCGGGGGTTAACAATATAGTTCTTCGGTAGCTTTCAAAAGAGATACCTTTATCGAGTGTTTTATGCTGAGATAGTATAAGAATCCTATTGGATTCCTTCAACAAATACATATACATATATATATGAGTAGGTGAAACATGAGCGAATTCTGCCTTAAATGAAAAAAAAAAAACAATCAACACGCAAAGATGTATAACATAGTAGTTATTCTACAATCCTCACACGTTTAACGAATCGTCTTAAGTCAACTGACGCACGCGAGCGTTTCGTAACGTCGTGTTTACAAACTCGGGCGCATACCCGGTTGCGATAAGTTTGCACCTGAGGACTTTGACGACGCATGTAAACGTGGTGCAAACTTTATTGGACAGGGTTATACTAGCTTGTATTGGCTATTTGGAAGGAAACGCTAATGTGTCGATAGTTGCAGTACACATCAATTTTCATTGTCAGAACCGTCTGGTTGTCCTAGAAGTATAGCGCTGTTTGAAAGCGAATAGGTAGCATAAACTAAAACCAGTAGGTATCTACCCTTATCATTTGTGTTTTTGGAGTGGGAAATCATGCATAATTTGACCTCTTCCTATGCTAGACTTGCATTATAAAGATACTGTCGAAGATTAAAACAAATACTGATGTTTACACGACACAAGCGAGCATACATATTAATTTAACACTAACTAACAAGCTAAAGCGCAGCCCGTTGAGCTAACCGGTACGACTTGTCTACAATCAGCAGAAATTAACATACAATACGCTAAACGAATAATATCTGAACCTACACTTCTAAAAAGGAGGGTTCTATTGAACGTTTGGTAGTATAAGGTCTAGTGGGTAGGGAAGAGATTAAGGGAGGTGTTACGGACACAAGCCGAAAACTGTTAGTTGTAAGCGAAATTTGATGTACATAACGTTAATTTATTTAATTTATTTTATTGCGCATAAAAGACGCTATAAGTCGAGTTATTATGTACCAAATGTATATAACAGTCCGTAAAAAAGACATATGTATGTAACTGGTCTAATCCCAAACCAATCCCGATCCAAAAACCACAATTCGATAGCGATGAATATTGCATAAGATATTCACGTGGTGCCGAACCACGTGGCAATGTTATGATAATATTACATCACCTGTTATCGCTTCCGCAATAGTGCCAAGCGATAGCAACGGATAATCCCATCAGGAATCCGTTTTTATTATGTTTCTAAAGTAATTGGGTCAGCCGCAATTCACGTTAACGTAAAATTAACGTGAATTATGAACCGTCCAATTAGAGCCCATTTTCAGTACGAAATCGTATCGGAATTTCGTTTTAACAATTCAAATTAACTTCACTATGACCTAATCGCTTAGAATACACTTAGAAATGCATCTGGACTCATTGCACTTACCTTTTATAGCCTTCCGCGACTTGCCAGCACAACGTAAAATTAACTTTATCGATCGATCCGACTTAATAGCTAACGAACCGTAACTCTTATCTTATAAAACGTAAGGCCATTTAATGCGGTGCAATGAAAGCTACAGAATGAGACATCTCACGTAGATATCGAACCGTAAACGTAGACACGACCCTCCCCGAACCGCTCATCCCGTAGACCAGAAAAGCCGTTAGGGCTGAAAAATGGGAAAATGAACGGCCAATCACGTAGCCAGTTCACTTTTCCATACAACGACTCTTAGAAAAGAACGCACTTGACGAAAGGGGCGTGCCGGCCGTAGAATGTACGGTTCGACGCCTCCTATTGGCCTGCGAGCCAGTAGTTTGCTTACGAGTCCTGAGTCTTGTTAGATCTTAAGGAAATAGCTTATAAGGAATTATTGTTTTCGATTATTTACCATACTGCCGAAGAAAATTAAACAACGAACAAGTCAACCAGTGTTTTTATAACTCGTACTCGAACCTGCATCGAACCTGCGTCGACCTGCTGCCGTAACCAAGTTCGTCTGAGGTCCCATTCGTTTGGTTGATCTCCGAACTTCGGTCTACGTGCCCTACGTGATATCTACGTGACATTCACGTCGTGCAGCTACGCATCGGATCCGGAGCTACGAAACCGAACCTGTACTACGAGCTACGAACGTACGATTTGCTACGTGTTACGCAGCATCTACGTGGCAACTACGTGCCGCGTCTGAACCGCCGTGCCTACGACTGGGATAGCCACGGCGACCGAACTGGAGCCACGAATTCCGAGAGCCGATAATACAGTCCACTGTGCTCACTCGTGAGCTACCGAAGAGGCAGTGTTGAGTGATTATCCTCAACATTTTGGTCATTCGAGAGCCGGATCAGAAGAACCGCCGAACCAACCGACAACGATGGTCCACACGAGACGCCAGGCATCACGAGACGGCCGAGCCCCCAGCGAACCGAACCGAGGGGAATCCACGTCTGCGAAGATGCACGAAGCGCATCGACGACTGTCGGACACCAGGGAGCCACAACACGCCGCCCTGGACGAACCGAGCCGCAGATCGAACCCGGAATCGCCGCCCACGGACACGACCCAATGGCGGCAGAAACTGGAGGAGCACCTGCGACGAGCCAGCCTACGGGGGCAACGCGACGACCCCGCAGCCGGCTTTTCGACACCGACGACTCACCTGCCGGCGCGCCCCGAAGCACGAGCGCCCGGCCACAACCGCGACCGCGAGGGCCCCGAGGCTTTCGCGTTTTCCGCGCACCACGCGTTTAATGCGCCCCTCGCCGCGCATGCGCAAATCGAATCACCCGCGGCCCGCGCGCCTGCGACTCAAGCCGCGACCCGCACCGCCGATCGTTCCCGAGAACGAGCCGATCGCGAACGTGCTTTCGACCAAGTACGCTTCAACATCGGCAACACCCGCGCGCCTACGGTCACGTCCGCGACGAGCAGCACCACCGAGGCCCGCAGGAAGCAAGCCGAACTCGCCGCAGCCGAAAGCATCGCAGAGCTGCGCCGCCAACAACTCCGCGTCGAAGAGGACCTCGTCAGGAAGCGACTCGAGTCCGAGCTGCAACAGATCGAGGCTGAGGGGTCCCAGGCTGGCGGCTCACAGGCGGGTCGACGGACGCCGACCGACCAAGAAACCACGCAGCGTATCGATGCGTGGTTTCAACGAACCGAGGTGAGTGACGGAGCCAAGATCGCGCCTGCTAAACCGACGCCGATGAGGCAGCGCACGGTCACGCCTGAACGAGGCGAACTCTTACGTCCGAGCCGAAGCCGAACCGCGAGCCGCAACGAGGACATCGACCGACTTGCCGATCGCATCGAGAGTATAACTCGTCCACCGCCGAAACAGGTATACGAACTCCCGATCTATACCGGACTGCCGAACGAGTGGTTAACATTTTACCACTCGTACACCGAGAGCACGCAGCGGTATAAGTTCTCAAATTTCGAGAACATGGCTCGACTCCGCGCAGCGCTGAAAGGTGAGGCGCGAGAATGCGTCCAACACATGCTGGCGTCGGGATCGAGTCCGGACTTAATCATCCGAATATTAAAAAAAAATTTCGGTAGGACCGACATTCTCGTCGACAGGGCGCTGGAGGACTTGAAACGATTGCCCGCCCTAGGACCGAGCGCGACTGACCTCAACACTTTTTCCATAAAAGTAATGAACATCGTCGCGACGCTCATGGACTTAGATAAGTCACACTACGCAGGTAATCCATTATTGATCCGAGAGATTACCGACCGCCTGAGCCCGCACCTGAGATCGAGATGGTGCACACACGCACGTGAACACATGCGAACAGGTGAGTGCGAGATCGTAATGCTAGCGGAATTCCTACTCGACGAATCCGACGCCGAATTACAATTCTCGCACGCACGAGCCCCGGCGTCGCGACGCCCAGCCGCTACGAACGTGAATCACCAGCCGCTGCCGTCCCGACGCCCGAACCCCGTGAACAGCGGAGCTGCGATACGACGCCCCGCACCCGTAAGAGCCCAGACATACGCCACAGAACGAGTGGACGCCTGTCTGTGTTGCGGCAACACACACCGAACCACGGACTGCCGCAAGTTATTAGGTATGACGATAGGAGCGAGATGGGAGTGGGCTCGAGACGCACGCATCTGCTATAAGTGTCTCGACAAAAGACACCGCCGCGAGAACTGCTCGGCGAAAGGTTGCGGCGTGCCCAACTGCCCACACTCGCACCACAAATTGCTACACGATACGACGCCGCCTACGAGTAAGGCGCCGCCCCACGTAGCGCCCCACGTAGCACCCGATGTAGCACTCGACCGCCCAGCCCGCCCGACGCGTAGCACGGCGCAAGCGGCGCCCGGCCCCGCGCGTAGAGACGAGACGCCCGTGCAGAGCGAGCACGCGCACACTACGGCGGAGCTAACCGCCAATACCGTCGACGCAAACACGAAGGTAATGCTTAAGATAATGCCTATCGTCGTTAGCGGACCATGCGGAAGCATCGAAACATTCTGTATGATCGATGAGGGGAGCACGATATCTCTCATCGATCAGGGACTGGCGGATCAACTAGGAGCAACGGGACCTGAAAAACCTCTCGTCATACAAGGCGTAGGCTCGATATGCCTAACGCAACCGAGTCAGCGCGTAGAGGTAAGCGTCCGAGCTACGAATGGAGGCCCGTCACACTCGCTTACGCTGCGCACTGTACCGCAACTTGGACTACGCGAGCAGTACATGCCGCGTAGGGCGGTACTCAACTTCGAACATTTAGCCGACTTGAACGAAGCCTGCTACGAGCATGCCGCGCCTAAAATACTATTGGGCGCGGACCACTGGCACCTGACGCTGCCGCTAGAGACGAGAACGGGAAGGCAGTGCGACCCAGTGGCGATCCGTTCGAAAATCGGATGGACGATATACGGTATGGCCCCACGCTACTTACGAAACCAGAGCGATCGAGAGGTGGTCATGCACGCTTTCTCGGATGAAGACCGAGAAATAAACATGGCGTTGAAAAGGTACTTCGACGTCGAAGCGCTAGGCGTGAAGTTGATCGACAAAAGGAGCCCGCAGGATCAACGCGCTATCGACATATTTAACGCGACAGTTAAACGCATCGACGGCCCGCGCTACGAGGTTGGACAACTGTGGCGCGACGACGAACCCTGCTTGCCGCCCAGTTATACAATGGCGTATAATAGGTTGCGCGGCATCGAACGACGCATGGATAAGGATCCGACATTTGCAGCGGAATACACCGCGCAAATAGATAACTTGCTGACCAAGGAGTACGCCGTGCGACACATAGGCGATTACGACGGTCATAAAACCTGGTTTTTGCCGCACTTTGCTGTACGCAACATAAACAAGGGCAATAAAATCAGGTTAGTATTCGATTCCAGGGCGACCTCGCAGAACGTCAGTCTGAACGACAAGCTGCTGGAGGGCCCGGATTTACTGCAGTCACTCCCGGGTATCCTGTGCAGATTCCGCGAAGGTGAGTTTGCAGTTAGCGCCGACATACAGGAGATGTTTTTACGGATCCAGATGAGACCCGACGATCAAATGGCGCAGCTATTCCTGTGGAGGGGAATGAACCGGGAGCGACCGCCGCAAGTATATCGTATGAAATCGATGATATTCGGGAATACGTCTTCTCCATATTTAGCACATAGCGTGCGAAACAGGAACGCCCAGGACAACGCCGAGCTGTATCCGGACGCCGTTTACGATATCCAGACGAATCATTATATGGATGATTTCTTGGCGGGATACGAGACGGAGCAGCAGGCGATCGACGCCGCTAAGCAAGTAGCAGCCTCACACGCTATGGGAGGTTTCGTCCTGCGAAGCTGGGCCTCGAATTCGACGAGGTTAATGGAGCAGATCCCGCCCGAGCAACGAGCCGCCGACGATCTCAAAAGCTTAGGCAACAAAGAGCAAAAGGTATTGGGATTATATTGGAACGCTCGGACCGACGAGTTGAGCTTCAATACATCGCTGATTCGCGTGCCGCCCGAGGTACGAGAACTACAGCGGGGCCCCACGAAGCGCGAAGCCCTCAGCGCTTTGATGAGCCTGTTCGACCCGCTCGGGTACTTAGCGCAGTACACCGTGACGGGAAAGGTCCTGCTACAGAACGTGTGGGCCCTGAGAACGAGCTGGGACTCGCCGCTGCCAGGCGAGTTAAACAACGCTTTCGTTACGTGGTTGGAGCACATAAAACACGTAGCCGAGCTGCGATTACCGCGACGCTGTATCCAGCTAGGTACAGGCGTGCGGCATCAACTGCACGTGTTTGTGGACGCGTCAGAGCAAGCGTTCGCCGCTACCGCGTACTGGAGGACGGAAGGGGAGACGGGCGAAAACGAGCCGCGAGTACACTTAGCTGCAGCGAAATCTAAGGTAACTCCCGTTCGTCGCTTGTCCATACCGCGAGCCGAACTTCAAGCCGCTTTAATAGGAGCCCGATTAGCGCAGACATTACAGAACGAGCATCGCGTGAAACCCGTGCAGATCGTCTACTGGACCGACAGCCGAACCGTACTGCACTGGGTACGCGAGAACGCGCGCCGATACAGCGCGTTCGTGAGCCACCGCTTAGGCGAGATAGCGGAGCTCACCGAACCCGAACAATGGTGTTGGGTCCCTACAAAACTGAACCCGGCCGACGACGGTACTCGACCGGACCCCTATCGCGTGGTAAGGAGCACCGATAGATGGTACGTGGGTCCTGATTTCCTGCGACAACCCGAACCCGAATGGCCGCAAGAAACTCGAGCACCGCAAGCAGAGCCATCGATCGAAATAACCGAGCAGGTACCGACAGAACGATGTTACGTGACGAATCACGTAGACCCGCCGCTGCCGAAAATCGAGCGTTTCAGCAACTACGATCGCTTGATCGGCGCGACGGCCCGAGCACTTCTTTTCATAGAGCGACTGAAAAAGAAAACACAGGTACCGTTAGAAACACGTCACTATTTAATAGCTGAAAACCTGTGGATGCAGTGGGCCCAGCGGCGGGATTTTCCCGAGGAACTCCGAGCTCTCTCACGGGGGGAGGCCATTGCCCGTAGCAGTCGGCTGTACAAGCTAGACCCGCAGCTGCAAGACGACGGCCTCATACATATGCGCGGGCGTATCGACGCCGCGCCCACGACTACAAACAAGCAACCCGTCATATTGGACGGGCGGAATCCATTTACGAAACTTTTAATTTTGCGCGCTCATAAGCGAGCGCATCATTGTTCTAACGAAACAGTTGTGAATGATTTAAGGCAACAACTGTGGATCCTGCACCTGCGACCAACCGTTCGCAGTGTGGCTCGAGCGTGCATGCATTGCGTGCTCCGCCGCACGCGCCCACGCGTGCCGCCCTTAGGCGATCTGCCCTCTGATCGCTTGCAGCCGCACGCACGGCCCTTCACTTACTGTGCGGTGGACCTGTTCGGCCCGCTCACAGTCACTGTGGGCCGCCGGCACGAGAAGCGCTGGGTAGCGCTTTACACGTGCCTCACGACCCGAGCTGTACACATGGAGCTCGTGTACTCCCTGTCTACGAGCAGCGCCGTCATGTCGCTACGCCGCCTTGCCGCCCGCAGAGGATGGCCCGCCGTTATGTGGAGTGATAACGGTACAAATCTGAGGGGCACGGATGCTGAGCTACGCGCCGCCTACCACGACTGGATACCGGCGCTACAAGAACACGGCGTGCAACACCGAATGAGTTGGCGTTTCATCGCACCCGGCGCACCGAACATGGGCGGCGCCTGGGAGCGCCTCATACGAAGCGTCAAGACTGCACTCGCCGCTACACTAAACACACGAAGCCCGAAAGAAGAAATCCTGATTACACTTCTAGCCGAAGTTGAATATTCGGTCAACTCACGTCCCCTAACACACGTGAGCGTTGATCCGAACGAGAGCGAAGCGATAACGCCCAATCACTTTTTATTGGGCGGCCCGGCGGGGGTCCCACTAACCGGCCCCTGCGACGAGGCAGATCGCAAATCATGGAAAGCAAGTCAAGCTCTCGCCGACCACTGGTGGAACCGGTGGATCCGAGAATACCTGCCGACCTTAGCCCCACGACAATCCTCAATGTCACGGGAGCCTACGGTCGCCGTTGGTGACTACGTGCTCATCACGGACTCCAGCGCGCCCCGCAACGTGTGGCCGCGCGGCATCGTGGAGGCGACCTACCCCGGCCCTGACGGCGCAGTACGGAACGTGGACGTCAGGACAAGAGGAGGAGTCTTCAGGCGAGCTACGAGCCGGCTTGTGGTCCTGCCCATCACCGAGGGATCGACTCTGCGATCGGGGGGAGAATTGTTACGGACACAAGCCGAAAACTGTTAGTTGTAAGCGAAATTTGATGTACATAACGTTAATTTATTTAATTTATTTTATTGCGCATAAAAGACGCTATAAGTCGAGTTATTATGTACCAAATGTATATAACAGTCCGTAAAAAAGACATATGTATGTAACTGGTCTAATCCCAAACCAATCCCGATCCAAAAACCACAATTCGATAGCGATGAATATTGCATAAGATATTCACGTGGTGCCGAACCACGTGGCAATGTTATGATAATATTACATCACCTGTTATCGCTTCCGCAATAGTGCCAAGCGATAGCAACGGATAATCCCATCAGGAATCCGTTTTTATTATGTTTCTAAAGTAATTGGGTCAGCCGCAATTCACGTTAACGTAAAATTAACGTGAATTATGAACCGTCCAATTAGAGCCCATTTTCAGTACGAAATCGTATCGGAATTTCGTTTTAACAATTCAAATTAACTTCACTATGACCTAATCGCTTAGAATACACTTAGAAATGCATCTGGACTCATTGCACTTACCTTTTATAGCCTTCCGCGACTTGCCAGCACAACGTAAAATTAACTTTATCGATCGATCCGACTTAATAGCTAACGAACCGTAACTCTTATCTTATAAAACGTAAGGCCATTTAATGCGGTGCAATGAAAGCTACAGAATGAGACATCTCACGTAGATATCGAACCGTAAACGTAGACACGACCCTCCCCGAACCGCTCATCCCGTAGACCAGAAAAGCCGTTAGGGCTGAAAAATGGGAAAATGAACGGCCAATCACGTAGCCAGTTCACTTTTCCATACAACGACTCTTAGAAAAGAACGCACTTGACGAAAGGGGCGTGCCGGCCGTAGAATGTACGGTTCGACGCCTCCTATTGGCCTGCGAGCCAGTAGTTTGCTTACGAGTCCTGAGTCTTGTTAGATCTTAAGGAAATAGCTTATAAGGAATTATTGTTTTCGATTATTTACCATACTGCCGAAGAAAATTAAACAACGAACAAGTCAACCAGTGTTTTTATAACTCGTACTCGAACCTGCATCGAACCTGCGTCGACCTGCTGCCGTAACCAAGTTCGTCTGAGGTCCCATTCGTTTGGTTGATCTCCGAACTTCGGTCTACGTGCCCTACGTGATATCTACGTGACATTCACGTCGTGCAGCTACGCATCGGATCCGGAGCTACGAAACCGAACCTGTACTACGAGCTACGAACGTACGATTTGCTACGTGTTACGCAGCATCTACGTGGCAACTACGTGCCGCGTCTGAACCGCCGTGCCTACGACTGGGATAGCCACGGCGACCGAACTGGAGCCACGAATTCCGAGAGCCGATAATACAGTCCACTGTGCTCACTCGTGAGCTACCGAAGAGGCAGTGTTGAGTGATTATCCTCAACAGGAGGACAATCACCGATCTGATATGTTAACCTGACAAAATCAGTGACACAAACATTTGTGGTGACATGTTCTCACAAAGCTGTAGGTATGTATTTATTATATGGCATTATTCATTGTCACTGGATAAAATACAAAAACTTATACTAAAGGTTGAGGTTAGCCTTCGTCATATACTTAATTGCCTTGAATTTGGTCAGCTCACAGATCAGACGGCAGTGTCAGCCTACAAAGCTATCGCTTATCTCCCGATATAGGTACTATGCCAACCCTTCTGATTCTCATAAATAACAGTGCCATTTTGACATTGTGAGGATCTCTGATAAAACCGGATGCCACGTTGAAATTCTTTACCTTTTATGTCTATTTTCCGTATTCTGTCATGATTAAAATTGTCTCCATCCATATTCAATGGCCCTTTATTTCTTTTGTCGTGGTAGACGTTTAACACAACCGTTCCATAATTGGTCAGAAGTAAACTCCGTATAATTTAACGAGTATCATTACACTCATAAAAGAAATGGCGTTGTGCTCTGTCGGCCATACCATTACTGATGGGAAAACCGAGTTTTTAGATAGCCACAGCAGACTACCGGCAACTGGCAGCACCGGTTTTGGATACCAAACAGGATTTAGAAATTTGATCATTTCTAAAAAAACATCTGACAAACAGATATACTTTTGTTTATTCTGTTAAATGATGTTGCGTCTGCGTCACTTGTTTACTCGTAAATAGCGTCTAAGACTGTTATTACTAAAAACCAGAGTTGCGGTTTCCTAAGTTTATTTCTGCCAATTTCCTGATGCTTTATTTAAACGTGTAATGCTCTGGCCCTTTAATATTACGTTATCTAAGTGTGCATAATTACAACTTCGTAACCAGCCGGCAACTGCTGGTATAAAATGCAAATAAGTAATCATCCTTATCAATAACTTGTGCTGGTAAATTTTTCAGAAAAAAAGTCGCAATTCCTAAAATGCATTATAAAAAGGTCAGACGTATTCGGACATTTCGGAAACGGATGTCAGATATCCTGTTGATTGTCTTTGTGCCGGTTTTCTAATCAATTCGATGATTTAGAATGTTTGCAACACTTAATGGACGGCACTTTAAGTTCGTTTTTGTGTGCACTTTTGGCCTCATTTGGTATAGGAAGCCCGCATTTTTCATTCTCCATGACCGATTGCCTGTGTCCATATCATAACAGCCTATTAAAATGTCTCCTCCGCGCAATATCAGCTCTATAG
Organism: Apotomis capreana; assembly: GCA_947623375.1. NCBI lineage: Eukaryota > Metazoa > Arthropoda > Insecta > Lepidoptera > Tortricidae > Apotomis > Apotomis capreana. Next base: position 25,237,041 of record OX392512.1, on the reverse strand, counting down.
CTTTCTGCTAAGGCCTAGATTCTCGTGGAGGAGGTGTTTAGGGGGAAGTTGAACAAATTTGGTCGCACGGGTCAACGACTTTGTAGACCGCGGAGGATTTTGGCTTGTTACTTGTTAGAGCCTGGTAAAAAGAGGACCCTTGAGCCCGGCTTACGGCTGGATATATCGGGGTTCTCAGCGCCGTGGCGTGAACAATGGCTGCAATAAAAGTTTCTGACAAATGATGATGTAGCGCAGATATTTAGACCAGAAATGTGGTAAAGTCCGGACGGTAATATGGCTATACCAAGGGAAGACATATCTGTCGCCTTGTTGGAAAATGTTTCTCATAATTTAAAGTCATATTTCTAAGAGTAATTGTATTGTATGGCAGCGGATTGGTATCGCGTCTTCTCGATGCAAAAAAGAGCGGTTCGAGCTATGGCAGGCAGGCCGAAGGACGCTCCGGCCCGAGAACTATTCCAGGAGTTCCATATTCTACCCCTACCGTGCCTACTCGTATATCAGGTGGCAACGTTTACGCACGACAACCTGGACATGTTTAAACGCAAGGGTATTAACTCCAGATACCCCTTACGCAGCAACAAAAACCTTAATAGGCTCGTAGCAGCGCCACACCAATTAGCTAAAACCAAAAAATGCGTTTATAGCTTGGGACCGATAGTGTACAACCGGCTACCTGAAAATGTAACAAATGCAACTACCACCACAAGTTTCAAAGTACAATTAAAAAAATGGCTTCATGAAAAATGTTTTTACGACTATAAGGATTTTTTTAATCTACCACTAGTATTATAGTGTGTGTATTTTAAACGATACGAAATTGGACATGTAGGTACATGTAATTTATAAAAATTATGTAAAAATTGACTTGTAACTATTGTTATTCAAATAAATCATTTTCATTTTCATTTATTCTTATTATGTTTGACTCAGTTTTGACTACAATTTACTCAATGGATATGGCACTAGACGACGTTGACTAGTTCCATGCAAAGTTTTTTGCTTCTGAATACATAAAAAACTAAGAAAAAATCTCAGTGTAACGCTACGCCGACGTGAATCATAAACAAACACCAAATACCATCATTATAATAATGGCAAAACGCGGATTGCGGATGTATCGTTTCACAAAAGGTTTGGTTCAAGTTTTCGTTACATTATGCAATTTATAAGACCCTATATCATCGGGGATTCAATGGCAGATACGTCTTTAGTAAACCGAGCACAAGTCGTATCATATTAAACAGAGTTCACGTCAACAAAGAAAGCGCTGGACTGGTTTGGCAACTAAGTGATCGAGTAGCTCGCGTTTTTACGTCGCATTCAAGTCCATCCTTTCGCTGTGCATATTGGTGTTTGTAATTTCACCGAACTACAGTTTATCATCATCGGTAGTCAAAGATGCGCCACTGTGCACGATCTCAGCTCAATTTGATTGAGTTTAACCAGTTAATACTCAGAGTAGATCGTCGTTCTACCTATCCTGAAGCCGTCCCACACTACCTACCTGCGTCACTTTACTGACTGCTGGACCTTGGCGCGCGATGAATGGAATCCCCGTTTGTAGATTTTCAATTTCTCCATTTGGTTAGGACTTAGGATGACCATAAAGAAGTTTCACCGTCCAGTGCGTCGGGTAAAAAGTGGTATATAGGTACTTGTGACTGTCACAACAGCTACTCGCACGTGACAGCTACTAGATCTGTTAGTTGCGCGAATAAACCGGTCCCTAATGACACCGTGCGAAGATGCCGTGTTTTATCGTTTTCACAAACGCAGTAGTTATGTTATGACCTGGGGGGGTATTCGACCAATTTTAGAGATATAATGGAGATCTCTCATTTTCATCGCCATCCGTCACTTTTGACGTGTGCCTACTTGACAAGTGGCGATATCGCAACTTCGTCAATTCGGACGCGCAAAATTTTCGTTTCCTTTGTATGTGACGGCATAAATAACAGGCGCATACTTTAAATTGACCGCATAGTACGTGAAATTGGTCCGTTACGTTTCGTTCAAAACAGAAATTTATATACATGAATAACATTTTTGACAATCATTATCGCCTTCGTATTTCCAAAATTGAGATGAGATATGTCACTTTTAAGCGCATCGCATTTAAATGACAGTTCAATGGCGATATAACTGTTATCTAATGGAGATTTGACGTTTGGAGATATCTCCAACGGCATTCTCGAATTGGGCCCCAGTATAATGTTTTCACATGCAGTATTTAAGGTCAAGAGAAACAAAAAACTATGCATAATGCAACTTGCATTGCATCAGCGTCCGCGACAGTGCAGTGACTTTGAAGAATTAAGTTAATGGTCACAAATTCATAATACGTCCTACAATAATAAATACAGGCTCAGTTTTTTTAACAATAAAGAAAAAATACATATTTACATTTGTAACTACTAGTGACAAGAAAATAAAAAGCAAATAGAGAAGAATTAATAACTATAAATAAATAAAAAATTGGCAAGTGCGAGCCCGACTCGCGCATGAAGGGTTCCGTACCTATACATATATATAATCTATAACAAGTTTGTTGTATGGGAGCCCCCCTTAAATATTTATTTTATTTTATTTTTAGTATTTGTTGTTATAGCGGCAATAGAAATACATCATCTGTGAAAATTTCAACTGTCTAGCTATCACCGTTGTTGAGATACAGCCTGGTGACAGACGGACGGACGGACGGACGGATGGACGGACGGACGGACGGATGGACGGACGGACGGACGGACGGACAGCGAAGTCTCAGTAATAGGGTCCCGTTTTTACCCTTTGGGTAAGGAACCCTAAAAAAGATAAAAAGTATCCTATGTCCTTCTCCTGGTTCTAAGCTACCTCCCCACCAATTTTCAGCCAAATCAGTTCAGCCGTTCTTGAGTTATAAATAGTGTAACTAACACGACTTTCTTTTATATATATATATATAATATATACCGGGTGGAACGAAGCGATGTTCATTCCTGAAACTATAATGCTATGTATTTCATGTAGAATCGACCTGCAATAGTTAAATTCTTTTAATAATAAAAAAACGAAAATCGATTAAAATTGTATTTTTTAATGTATGTACAACCCTAGTTTTTTTAAACTATTATTTGACGTTTGGGAGTATTTACAATTACCTACATTTACATCCGGTGTTCGAAAGTACCGCCGTGGCGTACGATACACGCCGCTGCTCGTGCCCGCGTGTGGCGATGCACCCTCGACAAGATGTTGTGTCGGTTATTTCTTCTGCGAAGACTTTCAAAGGCCACCCTTAGCCTTTCCCTCATCTCTTCAGCCGTCTCACACTCAGTGTTGTAAACGATGTCCTTTACGGTGCCCCACAGAAAAAAATCCAAGGGTGTGAGATCTGGAGACCTAGGAGGCCAACGGTGCGGCCCATATCGGCCGATCCAGCGATCCTCAAACACATTATTCAGTGTTTGTGTGTACTTCGACTACTGAGGTGCTCCATCTTGTTGGAACCAAGTGCGTCGTCTTTCTGCCAGCGTCAACTCATCCAGATAGTCGTCGAGCTCTATCCTCAACAGAGCCATGTATCCGTGTCTGTTTAAAGTCTGAGGCAGAAATACAGGGCCTATTATTGTATCCCCGTGTATCGCCGCCCAAACATTAACAGACCAACGATACTGGTGTCCCGTATAACGGTAGGCAAACGGATTTTCTTCGGCATACACGTGTTCGTTATGCCTGTTCCACATACCGTTCCGTGTGAACAAGCTTTCATCACTCCATATTACGTGTTTGATGAAGTCTCGGTCTTCTAACACCTTTTGCAGTAGCCACCGGCAATAGGCTTCGCGAACGGGGCAATCTCTTGGTAGTAATGCCTGGACTCTTTGTATTTTGTAAGGGTGACGGCCCTCACGTTTTAGTATTCTGAGTATTTTCGTATGAGTCATACGAAAATGTCGGCCCGCTTGTCTTGAACTTGACCTCGGATAATCTTCGAAGTACTGCAGCACTCTCTCTTCCAATCTGACATCATGTTGAATAACGCGTCCTCCGCGCTGGTCATCCTGACCCGTTCGTGGCACAATAGGACGATTGTTACCAACACGGTCAAGAGCGCGTAATATCGTACTAGAGTGTGTTGGGTGAGGAGGAGGATACCTGTTCCGGTATTGGCGCAAAGTCTCTCCAGTATTGTAATCGCACTCCGCGTACAAAAGAAGCAAATTCAAATAGCCTCTAGCGTTTAATTCCGGCATTTTTGCACACAGCATACGATACAAAAAGTCAATGTAACGTCTATCAATCATGTCAACTAAAAAGTCTAAAAACAATCTTAAGGGTATTCTCAAAGGTTTTTAAACCGATAAGAAATGGCTAGGCAATTTGTAAAAAGTTTGTTTACAAAAGTTAACTGTGTTATGAAGAGGTCATTGCACTCTAAAATAGGGTTGTACACACACACTTTTTCGTATGAAAGTTTAACATGCTATAACTGGAAAACGGTGAGAGATATTAATAAAGTTTATTTGGAGAAAATAATATTCTAAGCCTGTATAATGCCACAGTTAAAGGAAATAACGTCGTTTCGTTCCACCCTGTATATTTATAGATATATAGAAGATTTATAGCGACCGTTATAACCGTGCCCATCGTATGCTCACAGTTCACAACCATGCGATTCCAAGGGATGAAAGCGGGCGCGTTATTTATATATAATACCTACTGTACCCGGGTGGGTCCACACTATCGCGTAGTTATCTGAGACGAAGTCGGCCGAAGTATGAGTTTTTGCAGCGAAGTGCCTCGCTCTCCATTCTGTCATATTCGCCCAACCTCGGTCAACTTCGCGAGTAGTGTGGAGCCGGGGTGTGACTGTAAATATTAGTAGGTACAGGGCGATGACAGCGCCTGACGGTTTCCACGCCGTTTATGGTCGGTGAAATTGGCGATGGCTTTATGGTTCATGTGGCCGGGCCGGTTTCGCCGCGTAATCTTTTCCTGGTTTATTGTCTGTGGAAGAATAATGACTGACCAATGCGGTCAAGGAAATTAGACATTAAATTACGTTTTTCTCCTCATTGTACATATAATTGCTTGGCGGGAAATTATCTTTATTGCATACCTCAAGTAGGGGAGTAGATAAACAAAAGTTTCAATTGAGTAGGTGATACAAAAACGAATTTAAAGCTAAACTTCTACAACAAAAAATAACAATAAGCATACTGGATAATATAAAGTATTTTATTTGGGTATAAGATTGTTTTCGAATGTCAGACAGATGAGGGTATCAGAAACAGAATATCTGTGTAGTTCCCAAGTGCATGTCTGTGCACTTTTGAACGTTGAGCAATGAGCATAATTCTGATAAACCTAGGCGCATATCTGACATCCGACAACAATATGAACAAATAAGCAATCCAGCGGGCATTTGATGGCCGCGTATTAAGATAAGAGATAAGTAAAGTAAACACTATTTGCGCGCGAAAAACGTGACCAATTGACCATCGTAATAGCTTGGCAGCTCCTAAACCTGCGACCAAATGACACGAGAAATACCGGTTTAGGCTGTGGATTGTGTCTCAATCATTTCTAATACTAAGAAGTGGCTCTGTAACCCGTAGACCACGCGGACATTTTTTGATAAGGCTGAAATAAGGTTTTTTTTTTAATTTTCAACATTTACGAAAAATTCAATCTAAAATTATCGAACCTGCTCACAAACTTTCACGACAATCGGTTGAGAAATACGACCTGCAGGCAGGAACAACCAGACATACGAACATACGGAAGAACTGGCCAAGCACACACGGAGACACTTCTGACTTCGCTCGTACGGTCAAATACTGAAATAGATACTATGAATAGGCTGGTATAGGAATCATTAATCTGTAGGCATAGGAATTTAGCCTAATGTTCCGCGAAAACAACGTACGTATTTCATTACGAGCGTGGAACTTGTAATGTTTGTTGTTGTTCCCGAATTACCCGGAGCGAGCGAGCGGTGTAGGTAATAAGTACACGTGCCGAAATAAGGAGATTTCAGTAGTTGGTATCAGTATTGTGGGAACACACTGACATATTTACGAATCAGGTATATTCTGTTTATCGACGTTTTCTTACACATTGCATAAACACTATACCTACTTACGCCTAAAATTTAAACATTTGTAGTAGGTACATCATTACAATACTCTTTGAGGTACACTCTTCGAATTGATGGAATATTTAGGTGTTCTTTTTTCTTGAACCTGTTTACGCTGCATGACTGCCAAAAACTATACAAATACCTAAACTATATTTTATATTTTGTTGCATATTAAGTATGTAAAGGAGTTTTATATGAGTGAATGATACAAAGTTTTAAAACATGTCCTACTATGCTAAATGGCTCCCGTGGGACTCTACTCTCCAAAACCGACATTTAAATTTTATTACAATACTAAGAGTGATATTTTTTCCCGACAAAAATAATGAACAATTTTAAACTGACGGGTTGAGGTCGGGGTGACCGGGCCATATTAAAAATGTAAATTCTGAAAGTTTCAGCAGCAGTGCGTCGTTTTCGTTTTGCGAACATTTTGTCCGTTTATACGCGGTGTGTTCGTTCGAAAAAATATGTATTTTGCAAATGGGTTACATAATGAAACTTCCATTGGTGTGTCTACGAATACTTACACGACTGTTCTGAAAGAAATTTTGGAAAGTTTGTGACCACTTCACACTTCCTTTTCAGTCGTTCAGTCTTAACAGAGTGGTCGTGGTTGTATGACGAGGCGTATCTATTGTAGATAATGCAGGTCTCGCAACGCGCCTCCACTTGTCATGGTCTTCAGCGTCACGGGAACATTGGACTATGGTGGTTTGTGTCGCAGCTTTTATCAGGTCTGTCCAACGTGTAGGTCAACTTCACTTTTACAGTTGGCTGAAGCAATATACAACTTTCGCACCCAAACACTATTTTTAATTCATTTGGAGTTGCAGGTAGGTCTCAGATTAACCCTGTTCCAAACCAATCTGACGGAGTACTAATACCGCACATGGTAAATTTCTCGCACGGTTCACACATTCACATAAGCATGTGCATGTAGCAGTCACGTTTCACACGTGATCCGGCGCAGCGCGCTGGCGCCGCATTTCCCACGCACGCGCTCAATTGGTAGATAGCGCGCGTCCGGCGCAGACGCAGTCGTATGAACGATCATCGCAAGATCAACTCGAGTGTAGCCAATAACGGGGAATAGATGAAATTTGCTGTAATTTTTTCAGGGCTATTCCTACCTGTAAAAAGAACCTATTTATTTGGAAAATGTCATCTATTCCTTATTTATTATCAATGCCTGATAGACAGCCAATTGAACTACGGGTAATACAGAGGTCCTTACCGAGTTACAAATCCGAATTAAGTAGAGTAGATGGTCCACAGTCTGTCTACATAGGGCATTGGAAAACTTTGATAACATCTTCAGAAAAAATAATGCACATAGAGAAAAAATACCCCGAAATTTCCAAATATTTAATAATACATATATAGGGGTATACGAACACCACACACAATGGCAACACAGGAAAAATAGCCCGAGACGACACTAAAATAATATGATCTATCACCATGTCAAAACAAAGTAGTTTTATCACAGGGGTGTGTATTTTAACGGGGGAAAGCTGAAGAGGGAAGCCGGGACCTATATTTAATAGCCCCCTTTTGAACGACTCGTTCACATTATGTCATTTCTTTTTGTTATTTCATATAAGGTTGGGTTGGGAAGTTGTAAAGAAATATTAGAAGGAAGGACATAGGACGACATGACAGAAAACCAATAGGTATATAGGCTGCCTGTGTCCACTGAAGCGGAGCGGAGATATGTAAAATGGACCAATCACTCTCCTCAGATTTAAATACACTTTTTTGGGCTGAACAAAGACTTCTCGAAGTGCTTAATTTTCTCCGCTTCTCCCCATTAGCATTACACAAAAGAAAACTCCTAGTCCATCTCAGTCATAATGCAATGTTTTAAACCCAAGAGATGTAGGTACTCACTCGCCGCCTGAGCTCTAAAACAAACCCGTTTGTTTGGCTTGCTCCGTAGCTATTCCAGACGTGTTTGCGAAGTTTAGGATTCGCATTCCAAGATATCCGAGATTTCGCCGAGGAATGTAGTCTGGAATACATTCTGCTTTATAATAAAATAAATGTGTACGAGATGACGAACACAAATGTTTTGCTATAAAATGTGTATACTAGGCATCTGTTTATGGCTAAAATTCCGCCTCAAACGGAGGCCTAGTATACAAATTCTAAGAAATGCGACCTCTAGGCGAGAACAGCCGGAAATCACCTGTACGTATGGAAGAATTTGAGGCTAAGCTGAAACGGAGATGATGAGGAGACGGAGACGGCCAATAAAAGCACGGAAGGCACCCTGAATTACTGCAACGTTTGGTGAGGATATAGATGGCACACTTGTTTAGCATGCCGACCTATATCGGGAGATACGGAGGTCGGGTGTCGCGGTGCCGCGGGTCGCTCTTATCGCTCTTGAATTAAATGGCAACTGGCAATATCTTAAATTGGTGCCATAAGTATCTTCGCCTTCGCATTGAATCATACTTTCAAGCAGTTGCAGAGGTAAAATCGTGGGATTGCAAGGGATGGAGGGAGGCAAGTTTGTCAATGGACGCCATGATTCCTACAACTGCCCTCTTCCCTTTTCGGGCCAACTCAGGAGAGCTGTCTGAATTACATTATCAGATTACCCCTTTGTTCGAATAGATTGGACATATAAATCATGGATTAATCACATGAATTTTCCCAATGAATAAAGCATGGGTCTTTTTCATTTATTTATGGGAATGATAGTGATTATAATATTATTCAAACTCTAGAAAGTGATTATATATGTAATTCAAAACGGAATTGTATTGTAGCAAGGCTGTAAACCTATCATTGATAAATGATAACTGATAAGTTACGATTCCGACGTCACGCTCTCACGATGAATGAATTTCACACCCGCATCCATTTGTTAACGATCTTTTGTGCTCAACTCTAACAACAGTAGGTAGATGTACCACTCGATAATAGCTTCTGTCAATCATATATGAATATATGAATATCTCAAATATCGCCAATATAACCTTTCACTGAATTATGGCTCTTACAGTAACGCCGTAGAGTTCTCAAATGTTAGATAAAAGACTCTGCAGTGACGTTATCAACGACTGCCAGAGAGTGACATGAAAGCATTGTAGGACCGTCTGTTATCTCGGCACTGTTTTGGAGTTCAGAGTGACCCGTATCACTGGGATGTCTACGGCGGACTACTTCATAATTATGGCGTTCAGATAGAACTTGGCAATGCTTTTCGAAGGTGTTCGTTTCATTCCAGTTCAAAGGTAACGTTAAAAATACTTCCAATGTCTTGATATTCATGGTTCGTAAAATGAGGAGTTGCACTACAATCGAAAAGAATCTTGAGTAGAGAACGATATGAGCAGAATGTCGTTGAAAACTTAATCCTGTGTCCAAAAAACAGGACTAGGAAAAGGTAATAATACTGTTATTTAATGTCAAAAGTTTACAATCAACATTTTCATTTTGTTATTTTTAGCGTCGTCGGTATGCAGGTACGGTTTTCGTTATATGTTCGATAAAAGTTGTTTAAATGATTTGTTCGTGAGATAAAATTCATGTGCTTAGAACTGAACTGTCCTCAAATATAGGTTATCTAATGGCGTAATAATGCATAACATTAAGCGATATTACTTATCTGTTCTTATTAAATTTGTTTCCGACATCGTTTCTTATTTCCGGTAAATATATTTAGCTTAAACTTCCAGTAATATGAAAGCTTATAATTTTCTCTGACAGTGAAAATATTAAGCGAAAACTCGTTTCAGACGTGAGATAACATAAAGGTTCGTGGGACGCAATAATAACAAATCTTAACAAGCTTAAACATTAAGCTCGTGCGCAAAATGACCACTCCAAGAGTGTTCTTGCTCGAATGTCAAGTGCTGGTGTCATTGGAGGTGGGGGAGGGAGAGAAAGGGGCTCACTGACGTCACACTCCTTATCAGGGCTTTACAAGCTTGGATTGTGATAGCGGGCCATTGCGAGGTTATCGTGCGAATTCGTGGTTCTGAAAATTGCGTCGTTTCGCGTTTTGCGATTACGGATCTGCGTCGGTGAATGTGGGTGCTATCTGTATTGCTTTATTGCTAAACGCCGGCTTTGCGTATGAATTGCACTTGTAATAAATATCGATCAATGCTACGGGATTGCGTATACAACTAAAAATATAATATTTATTTTATTCATACGAAATAAACTAAACCTTGCAAATATTTAATGTGAATGTTTATTTATTAGGTTGTATAAATGTGTAATGTAAGTAAGTAAGTATACACTTTATCGTACACAAATAAAGTTAAAAATACAACAATTAGAAATAACTGGTACAAAGGCGAACTTATCCCTATAAGGGATCTCTTCCAGTTAACCTGTGAGCAATTGAGTGAGTATACAAACAAACTAATATGCATACCTATTATTTTATACAAACAAACTAATAGCATATTATTTGTGTGTTTTACGAAGAACAATATGTATCTAATCTAAGTGTTCTGTTGACAATTATTTTGATTTATCCAAGAATGCGAACTCCACAAAATTGATTGAGGTGACTCTGAAGCATGGCTTAAAGACGCGTAGGCGTGTATATCTCTTCTGTGAAATTGGCACAAGTATCAATAGTAATAGGTTGTAAGTGGCTGTAAATTATAGTAGACATAAGACCATTCTAATCACCAGAAATAAGGCCGACACGGCTCCTAATTTCTATGCGATAATGTGATTTGCATAGCTATCGGGGTGTTGACTACAATTGTATGAGCTAACTAATCCCGAGCCAATCCGGCAACCATAATACAAGGATCCAGATTTGCGATTCAAGTTGAATTTCCATTTGATCAGGGATTATTCAAAGGCATGGAAAGTAAAGAAATAATTCGACACAATGGAGGAAAATCTTATTAAGGTCTTTTCAATGAATCGGAAAGTGCACTTGGCATCGGAAAAATATTAGAAAGAAAAAACTAGAACAGCAAAGGAAAATAGAAATAGGTGATTTAATAGAAACTCACACATTATTCCGGGAATTATTCCGCAGCACATCACTATGTATACTCACTATCCTCACCAACTGTATAATTTAATAATAAGCTACCTAGCCCGTACTTTGATATGCAAACTGACTATACAACAGTAACCGTGTTATAACTGCCCTGAATTATACGTCTAAAGCATCCTCGACTTTTACATGCAAATTTTCATCCTTGTTTATCCAGTCGTAAACGCATTATGGAATCATAAAACCTTAAGAGTTAACTCGGCTCTACTCGAACGAAAAAAAAACAGGCGTATTTCGTATTTGTGTATCCCGCGATAACTCTGCTATTTCCACTCAAGCCGATGTCATTTTACAACTCATATACAACATCTATCCACACTTGCTAACACATTTCCAACGCTTGCTTCGTTAAGGAAAGAAATGAAGCAACTACATGGTTTCGCGTTTATAAGGGGCTTAAGTAATGTATTTGTTTAGTAAAGATTCATCTTCGAAATGTAAATGCTAACCTTCACAAAGGAGAAATTCTGTCCCAAACACTTTGTGTCTTGATCCTACGCAATGTTTTCGGAATCAGATAACACAGTCCTTTTGAGTTACCTATCATATTTAATTTATAATCCAACCTGAAACAAGTAAATAACAAGTCTACGTCAGCGTTTGTAACAAAAATAACAAGAAATAACCCTAAAGTGGGCGACCAGTGACGCAGGTATCGAAATACGACAACAGCCTTTCCCACAGCATAAGAATAGAAGTAATTAATCATGTATATTAATGAATGAAGCGTGGATCTCTGACGTCACGCCGTCCATTAACATCAGCGAAGCCCTGTAGGGGTAATTCGGAGCCCCGGGGCTGTGGATGCTCCGGTCAGGGTCAGGGTGACTACGGCCAGGATGAAAGTTTTAATTCGCAGGGCCAAGGCGCTGCCTTGTGGTACACCCGGGAATGGGTAGCTTGAAAGGGTGTTTGTCTGTTTAAATAATTGGATACATTCGCACTGACACATGGTCGCTAAAACCAATACGGGTCTAGGATTGTGTTAGTAATGATGATCTATGCCATGAGATTATAAGTTAGCACGCAGTGTAAATTGTACGCCATACGATAAATAAATAAATAATGCCATCAGTTATTTGTATCGAAGCTTGTACGTTGTGTACTTGATGTATGTTCACCGTGAGGCTAAATGGGAACAAGGTTTATTTAGATTTCATTCTTTTACATTAGTGCGTTTGGCAATTTTACTTTGATTTTATGTTAAAATGTGAGTGTATCTCACTTGACATGTTATTTAAAGCAACATTGATGCATACATGTTAGTTATGCCACCAATTTTTTTTAAGTTAATTTAATTTTGGTTTCTATTTTATTTTCGTGATTACCAAACGCTTGCCCGATTTTTATAAATTATGACCTGTTTACGGCATCAATTTCGGTTTACTGCTTGATTTATTATTATTATTCAGTACTTATACGTTTCTTTATGACGAACAGTACAATGCGATGTATTTTTCTCCACATGGCAGACAATAAGCTAGCGATGGTCGACCAGCGATCAATAATGCCGGCAGGCGGCAACCAAGTGATATCGTTCGACAAAAGAATCGAGAGCCACGATACTAGATACTAATGTGACCTTTGCTATTCTGAGCGTAAACGAGAGCTTTTTTCTAAAGACACAGATTTATCTTAAATATGTCCTAGAGTTTGTTCGAAATCCCTTCGTGTGAGGGTAAGAAAGCATAAGGTGGAAAACAGCGGTACAAAGTGACAAATGTATCCACTGACTCGGGCGGAGACTTCGACCACTGTTATTTGTTAACTCACAGTTCATTCCGCACCGCTCCTCCCAGCTCCGCGCCAGTGACTCATCTTCACTGTTTTCCCGAAACTGTCTGGCGCATGAACCTTTCAAAAATAATGACACCACAGACCATAAGAATGATACGCTTTTAAAAGTTTGTTCCATATCAAAAACACCACTATAAGTGGGTGTCAAAACAGAAGTAAAGTGCCTCAAGCCACTTATTCGTATAATAAACAAAGTTATCGCATTAACGTAAGTGTCCAGACCACCAGTGGTGGAATACCAGTGGCTCTAGTCACCGTTTAATAACGACCCCGTAACAACACGGTTTGAATGGTTTGTGGATGTTCCGCTTGCTGCGTTTATGTATCTAATATATGTAAACACTTTGTCGAACAGAATGACTGTTATTGTACACATTTATATAAAATCTAGTCGTTCAGGTGTTAATAGGTCACGCTGTACTTTTATTACATACAGTTTAAACAATCTGTATATGGAATGTACATATTTTACAAATTTAACATGTTATATATTGTCACTGGGTGTTATATGTGCATCCTCAGATCAATAGCCGTAACCGTTTGCGTGATGCTATAGTATAATACACCATTGTAAATGAAGCACAATAAGTACCATAAGGACAAGAATAAACGATTCATTCATTAAAGACAATAAGTAAACCAAAATAATAATCACATTAGTTGTGGTCATCGAATATAAGAAGCAGAGTGGCCATCGATTTCCGATCGGTCCCTCGGGGCCACCGTTAAATAACGAGATTATTGAGGCTATCATAATAATCCGATTTGCTTGGCCTGCAGCTAGGTCGGGCCGAGCCGCAGGCCCGAACGAAGGGAAATTTATTAAGTTAGTGGCGCAAAGTACATTTATCTACGCACATATCATTAGTGCTCCAAAATGCGTTCAGAAACCGTAGGAAATGACCAGCATTACTACAACCAATTTTACTATGAGAACTTTCTTATCTGTGGCAGTAGGTAAAATTTGTACTGTAATGTTATAACGCTATCAATTTTTGTAAGGTTATGAGTTTAAATTTGGAACAGCTGTCAAAACTGAAGTAGGTCTCTATTCTAGTATCCATAGATATTAATATTGTTATCGATACGAAACGTCAATTCAGTATGTTTTTATATAAAAACCGCACGACATTTGATCTCGAGTGACATGAGAATATGGATACATTCGTTTGTAGGTATATGATTTAGAAAAAAAAAACATTCGTCTTGACGGAGGTCCGAATTGCCGCCATTATTGTTGTCATTTGTTTGTTGGTTCTTTGCTGTTACGAAAGTAGAATTGAGAAAAGTTTATTGTAATTCACATTTTAGTTGAAAATATTGTTTCAATGTAAATGTAAATTACAACTATTACAATAAATAATCTGTTTATGTATTTGTTCAGATTTATTTCTTACTGCATTAGTATATGTCGTTTTTAGATATTTTACAGGTAGCACTAGTGGTGCCGGTCATTTCCTTATGGCTTCTGAACCCATCTTAGAGTACTTATGATATGTGTGTAGATAAAGTAGTGTATACAACTGTACATAATTAGGCCTTAAAACACTCGTGTGATCCTATTATGAAACTCGCTGACGCTCGTTTCATAAAACCACACTCGTGTTTTAATGCCTCTCATTATGTATCAGTTGCATAAACTACTATAATGATTGCTTTCCAAGTAATGTGTGGAAGGAGCGATTGAAGGTTCATAAGCGTTTCAATCGCTGCTATGTTCGTCTACCTCTACAAGCTATCTGGTCAAATAACCTATTGCCGTAATTTGTGATAAGGCCAATTTGCTATCAATCAGGGTTATGCCAACTGTTATTTCTGGAACAAAGCAAACTTATCTACATCTCACGAAGCTCAAAGATATACGAGTTTCCTAGCGTTAAAATACGACAGCGAAAGATGATGAGAATACCTGGCTTAAGAGTTCAGATAAGCCATAAAGATTTCCCCATCTAAGCTGTGTCTGAAATAGGTTAGTAAATATAGTTACCTGGTATTTAAACTTTAGACATAATTAAAGTAAATGTTGCAAAATCTGATAAACTATGCCAAGGCTGCCGCTATCTCAGAAAATCCGGCGAGCTAGGAAGAGCAAAGCCTTGTAAGGAATTTGTGTAAGGAAATGAAATTCCGCCACAGTTCTCTTAAGTGGAACGCGAAATAAACTAAACGATAAAATGCAAAGTTTGAGCCTTAGAGTTGAAGGAATAGAGGTGGTAGAGGAGAGTAGTATGTTAAAGCGAGTGTTGTAATCTCGATTTCATATCCGCCGCCGAAGGCCGGACGCGCGCCTTCGATTATCGAATCAACGCCGGATCGTGTGAATGTATTATGGATTGAGCTCATTTATGTAGGTCGCAGGGCAGTTCTAGCCACTTATCGGAACAAGTGCCTGTCACGGAAGGTTAAGGGGGATATAATTGTAGGCTAAAATGGGAACTCGTCATGAAATGTTGAACAATATAATGTTGAACCTATTTTTGTGGCGGTACCACATTTCTTATTTACATATTAGATATTTACAATACGTATTTTTAGTCTGACATTGCTATTTAATGTAATTTGATTATTTTCCATTGGTTTCAATGACATGCATGCATATTGAGAGGCAAAGTATTGTACGCCAAATTCTGGCTGATTGTGATGTGACCAAATACTAACCCTGGAGGGTATTGGCCATTTATAACCACTCACATCAATAAATAATTTTGTATTTGTATATCAATACAAAGGATAAATAAGAAGCCAACATTGTACGCAATCCACTGAAGTACAAGTGGGAATCGAACCCACGACCTCTGCTTGACCGGAGCAGTGCTATGAGATGTTTTGAATTTTTGATCCTAGTGTGTTACTTAGGAGCGTTGCTTTGTAATTTGTTACTCGCGATTGTATTTACAGAAATCTAAGGCATTTAAGCTGTGAATAATGTACCTACTGGTATTCTCATAACAACTCTGCTGAGGTTATTAAAAACCGTATCTTGAAGTTTATATAAATAAACTTGTCTTACAGGCAATATCTTCCAAGATGTCAGGGAAATTGCAAGAGACAATCTGAAGCAAACAGGCGGTGCATGCGCATTATACATATTTGATGAGAACGTCGTCTAATAATAACTCCCTCCTTCTAACTGATCTATGAATAGATACGTCGTATATTTCCAGTGTTATTACCTATCAGATACATATTAAGTTTAGTGGTTATACATATCAAATAAAGACCATAGGACACATCCCTGTTCTCTGTATTTTATTACAAGCTTTTATTTATCTTGCAATGTATGTAACTATGTTTCTTTGGGCGGGATCTTGCAACGTGGCAACTCAATTTTGAAGCAAATAGGTATAGAATTTTTGCATACCTACATAATTTTGATGACAAAACCAAAAGCTGACAGTATCAGTGAGCAATTGATATCTAGAGAGGTATAAAATCTTGTCACAAAATCAGTTGTATCAGTGTTACTACCTAGACTAGATTTATTGGTATATATTTGAAATCCTTCAGTTTGAATTTTTCATTGATAATTTTTGTTTCAAAATGTTACTTTCTAGAACTCAGGCAAAACTATAAAAAATAAAAGGAATAAGGCCTCTTAAGGTCGATGGAGTTGTTTTGACGAGGTCGTCCTGAATGCTGAAGGTGAGGAATTGATGATACACTTAAGTCAAGAGAGTTGCTTTGAGCAATCTCTTTGAAAGAGCAGTCTAGCGAAAGTGGCATAGTGATTTTATAGCACCATCATGACAAAAAGTCCTGAAATTGGTTAGTTTATTTAAAATATATGACGTACTTCGATCTGAAATCGCTATATAAGATGTTAAATTTTTACAGAAACGCGTCTCATTTGTTTCGCCACTTTTCTAGAATTATCCAGAACATATTGGTCCCTTTATTGTGGTAAAGGTGGGTAAAGGTGATTAACGGCATTAGAAGGTCGTTGTTCAGGCGAATACTTAATGCCCTTTTAAAGTCATTGTTCAACCGTACCGCTGCCTTATATGACTTCGTATGTCGATAATGACGACTGCAATTACCTGCTTTAACTCCATGTCATCAAACCAGTCAAGGACGAAATGCCGGATCGGTGGTCGCGGTAGGCTATGATTGCGGCGGATAGCTTTGAATTTTATCAAAGCCTAGTGTTTTTGCAACATAGGACATCGTGCTATAGGATCAATGTACACACATTCTTCACTCTCACTCTCTCTCTTCTGAGCAGTTATTATTCCCATCTTATGGTGGGGTCTGCTTTATTTTGACGACGCGGTTGGCGTAGTGGTTAAGCAACTGCCTACTGAGCCGACGGTCCCGGGTTCGAATCCCGGCAAGGGCAAATATTTGTGTGATGAACACGAATATTTGTGCCTGGGTCATGGATGTTCTATGTATTTAAGTATCTATTTATCTATATAAGTAAGTATATCGTCGCCTAGTACCCATAACACAAGCCTTCTTGAGCTTAATTTGGGACTAGGTTGATTTGTGTGAGGTTGTCTGATATTTATTTATTATTTATTCATTTATTTATTCGTCATCTTCCACTTCCCCCTGTCTAAAAGCCGTTATTTATTCACTGATTATGATTTTATTGATGTTATCTTATCACACTGATGGTATGGCAACATTAGTCACGGTTATCATCAAGCTCCGTATCATTAAATCGGATAAATAATAAAAACAGTGTTATTGAACAGAACAGTGTCATATTTAGGTATACGCAGTGATAATAAGTGACATATATAATATAACCTCCAAAAAACAATGCGAGATGACTGTGTTAGTGAAATAAAACCTAGTGACGAACTATGTTTTTCAAAACAATAAACTTGTAAATTACTCAGTGTGAACTGAATAGTGTACTTACAGCGTATTATTTACAGCTGTCCGGATGTGAATATACTAAGAACTTCTTCGTTTAATCGCATCGTAATTTACGTTGAAACCACCGTTATAGATACGAATGTTAAACCTCCAGCTGTATTGGGCCGCAAAAAACGTAAACAAACATTCTACCCTCCATAAAACAACAACTGACGAATCACAGTTATACCTGTCATCTCCAGTGTTGCCATTCGAAATAAATAGCGGACTTACGACATTAACTTGTGCGCCATCTATTATCGTGTAGTAGAACTAACAACCAGCGACATCTAACAATTTTTGTGGCAACTACATACATACATACCTATTACGCTTGATAGAATGTCACATAAGGTTAATCAACCAGGTACAAGCAGTGGCCGCAAGATGGCTACGTATGTCCGCTGTGCTAAATGCAACAAGTCATCGGTTGATATAGACAACTAGAGACCCGTTGCGGCGTCGAACCGCCGCTAGAATA
Organism: Apotomis capreana; assembly: GCA_947623375.1. Lineage (NCBI taxonomy): Eukaryota > Metazoa > Arthropoda > Insecta > Lepidoptera > Tortricidae > Apotomis > Apotomis capreana. The sequence continues at coordinate 25,218,729 of OX392512.1, read as the reverse complement.
TGGAAATCCGGTAGTGTTACAGAAAATAACTACTTTATCGATAAGAAGTTTTTGGGGAATGAAGAATAAATTAATACTGTAAAAAAACACATTAAAATTATGTTTTAAAAACGTTAAAACATGCCAGGCTAGAGGCAGGCCTGATAGCCAACTGCCAGCTTCATCGTGACAATTTATTCAACTCTTTTGTAAAAATAACTTGTGCATGACATGTGATCTGCTGATCTGTTTCACAAATAAAATGCATATTATTCGATTTATGGAAAAATATATTCATGACAATAGTCCCATATCTTAAAAATATAATTGACATATTTTCATAGGACCGAACATAAGATTGGTAGAATTTTAATTTGTTGTTCTTTCTTCAGGACATAAATTTATCGATTTGATCGATTTCTATCAATTTCCAGAAATAGCACATGAATCGAAACGACAGATTTGAGGAAACAGGAAATCATGGAGTGCGTAACTGTTTATGTATTCATTTATAATCGTAAATATTTCACAATATTAATAATAAAAAATGTTACAAAAACTCAATTGTATGAAATAGAGAGTAAAAAACGTTTATAGATACACGAAAAACCACTATTATCAATGCTTGTTTTTTTTTATGAAATTCATTAGATCGTGCAAGTTTTCTTAATATGGGTGCTGCCATGTCATCATCATCAATCATTTATTCAATAACAATTACACATTGTGTTTGAAATTCTTACGCTAGTTATACTTAATCCAACCCTACTTACTAATCTAAATAAATTACTGACCAACAATACTCCACCATAAAAAAAAGAATGTGTCAAATATGTGTAATAAGAAAAAACAATATATAAAACAGCTAAACATGTTTGAAAAAAGAATAATTCAAACTTTCGTGTCTTTCCTCTCATTGAAATTGTGTCTGACAGAAGAGTGAGGGAGATGCTAAAGACTCTCAAGCCTATAATATAAACCTAATTTTAGGGTTCCTTACCATATTCGGTAAAAACGGAAACCTTATAAAATCAATTTGTTTTGTTGACCGCAGAATTTGTCAATTTTTATTTTGAATGAGAATAAGAATGATCAGCCAGACGTCATTAATTCAAATATGATTTATTCTTGAGCGCGTCGATTTTTTGAAATTTGCATCATATGTAGGTTATTTCTCCATCAAGTTTCGCATGTTAGCGTAACATGTTAATTATTCCACATTGCCAACTCGTCCACAATGTCAGCTCGTCTATATTCCCATCTGGGTCACAATGCCAACTTGTCCATACACCCAACACGTCTACATTGCCAACTCGTTCATACACCCAACTCATCTGCATTGCAAACTCGTCTATATTACCAATTCGTCTCCATTGGCAACTCGTCCATATTCCCAATTCGTCCATAATGCCACCTCGTCCATATTACCAACTCGTCCACAATTCCAACGCGTCCATATTGCTTACTCGTCCACAATGCCAACTCGTCCACAAATACAACTCGTCCACATTCTCAACTCGTACACAATGCCAAATCGTTCATATTGCCCACTCGCCCATACACCCAACTCATCTACATTGCCAACTCGTTCATATTACCAACTCGTCTTTATTGCCAACTCATCTATATTCCCAACTCGTCCACAATGCCAACTCATCCATATTGCTAACTCGTCCACATTTCCAACTCGTCCATACACCCAACTCGTCTACAATACCAACTCGTCCTTATTATTAACTCATCTTTATTGCCAATCTCGTCCATATTATTAACTCGTCCGTATTAGCAACTCGTCTTCATTGCCAACTCGTTTATATTCCCAACTCATCCACAATGCCAACGCGTCCATATTACTTGCTCGTCCACAATGCCAACTCGTCCACAAATACAACTCGTCCACATTTCCAACTCGTCCATATTCCCACCTCGTCCACAATTCCAAGTCGTCCACATTGCCAACTCATCCACATTTCTAACTCGTCCATATTCCCAACTCGATGATACACCCAACTCGTCTACAATACAAACTCGTCCTTATTATCAGCTCGTCTTTATTGCCAACTCGTCCATATTCCCAACTTGTTCATTTTGCCAACTCATCCACATTTCCAACTCGTCCATATTCTTAACTTGTCCACGTTGACAACTCGTCCGTATTACCAAGTCGTCTTCATTGCCCACTCGTCCGTGTTCCCAACTTGTTCATGCCAACTCATCCACATTCCCAACTCGTCCATATTCACAACTCGTCCATAATACCAACTTGTCCGTATTACCAACTCGTCTTCATTGCCAACTCGTCCATAATACGAACTCGTCCACATTGCCCCCTTGTCCATGTTCTCAACTTGTCAATTTTACCAACTCATTCATATTGCCAACTCATCCACATTTCCAACTCGTCCATATTCCCAACTCGACGATACACCCAACTTGTCTACAATACCAACTTGTCCTTATTATCAGCTCGTCTTTATTGCCAAATCTTCCATATCACCAACTCGTCCGTATTACCAAGTCGTCTTCATTGCCAACTTATCCGTATTACCAACTCGTCTTCACTGCCAACTCGTCCATAATGCGAACTCGTCCATAGTGCCCACTTGTCCATTTTCCCAACTTGTCAATTTTACCAACTCATCCACATTGCCAATTCATCCCCATTTCCAACTCGTCCATATTCCCAACTCGACGATACACCCAACTCGTCTACAATACCAACTTGTCCTTTTTATCAGCTCGTCTTTATTGCGAAATCTTCCATATCTACAACTCGTCCGTATTACCAAGTCGTCTTCATTGCCAACTCGTCCATATTCTCAACTCGTCCACATTGCCCACTCGTCCGTGTTCCCAACTTGTTTATTTTGCCAACTCATCCACATTTCCAACTCGTCCACATTGCCCACTCGTCCGTATTCCCAACTTGTTTACTTTGCCCACTCATCCACATTCCCAACTCGTCCATATTCCCAACTCGTCCATATTCCCAACTCGTCCACATTTCCAACTCGTCCATTTTACCAACTCATCCATATTACCAATGAAGATACATTCCCAACTTATCTACATTGTCAAGTCGTCCATATTCTCAACTCGGCCACATTTCCCATCCCGTCGACATGCAAGCGGAAGGACTAAGTTTCTTCTTGTAAAATACCATTTAATTTACCATAACTCATGCCATTTTCCTTGGAATTATTTTTTTGATGGACTTATATATTCATATTTATAATAATCTACCATAAATTTACATATTTGAATGACGTTTAAATTAGTTTTACTATTTTTTTTCTGCTTTGATTTAGATTTAGTAAAACTCGCCTATAGAAATAATCTATTCTTGAATGACGGTCAGTTTTTCTAGTCTTTCGAGCACCAGTCCAACTCACACTTGACCGGCTTTTTTCTCCACATTTTTAACAGGTATGCGAAATAAGTTTCCATATCAACATTTAAAAAAAAAAAACAACCTGGCAATTTAGAGCATTGACATAATAGCCCCCAATAAAAAAGACATTAAAAGTTGTCAGAATATGGCTACTGTCATTCATTGTCAACAAACTGTAAAATTATTTTTGCATATTTGTACATGTTTTAAGTGTTGCGGATATTATGTTGCCGACTCAAAAATAATATTTCATCATGCTGAACAACTTACTACAGGTTTGTGAGCAAATCATGCTTATTATTATTTGGTCATCTTATGTCAAAATAGGGATCACAGGTCACGTGGTCAAAGTCACGTGGTTAGCGCACAGTAGTTTTTTCAAATCCATTTTTCAGTACCTTTTCAGGAAAAAATTAAAATTCCAAGAGTTTTATGCACCTCTCCAGCATGAGACGAATCTAATGACATATCATTTATCAAAATCGGACCATAACTGTAGATCTGATGGGATGTACAAAAATCGGCCTCGCGTAATATATATATAGATACTGTACTTTGTTCAGTGTGTTCTAACAGGTATGAATTTGACTGCGCTGGATACTCAAAGAAACTATATGACCTCTTGAGCAATGACAAGAAAAAAAAATGGAAATGCAAATTGTGTCTGACAATTCACAATGATAAGAACACACTGAGTGGTCCATCAAATATCACACTGAGAAAAACACAAAAACAAATTTTAAACAATAACATTAAACCTCATGCCTCACCAGCGTCTTCTCCTCTGAGTAACTCGGCTAACTCTCAGTTATTGGATTCAGACTTGACCCCACGAAATGAAAATAGTAGTGTAGAAAAATCTATTACATTGCCATCAACATCCATAAACCCAACCAATGAAGAATTTCAGGAAAACGTAGATTTCTCGCCCGCATCGCATTATTTATTAGATCAGTCTAATATTTTGGATTCACACATACTCACCGAGAACGAGCTATCCGACAATTCTCTATCTCCATCCGATAAACTATCAAGAAGCGCAGACGGGCCACCACTAACAACCTACACGCGTTTACCAATGCACGATCTGCATGAAAAAATATCCGAACTAGAGACTTCACTCACAAGCACACAAAATGAACTAGAAAACAAAATATTAGAGAACAATCAACTTCATAAACAAATACATAAATTAACCATGGAATCAAAAGTACTGCAGTCGCTGTGCCAGCCGTCATCTGTTGAACCAAAATATGTTGGCAGCGCGAGGAAAAAACAGAGGCCGACTCTGCTACAGGATATTTCATCACCACCGTCCTTGGCGCGTAATGTTTTTCATACAGATAAAGTTTTATTCAACTTACAGCTAAAAGTCTTAGATCTAGAGAAGCTACTAAAAAATGTAGAAAAGGAAATAATATGTCTTGCGAAACAAATAGAAACTATAGCAGAAAAGCTGCATACCGAAAGCGAGAAAACAAGTACGTCGTCGGAGACGAAGATACGGACTTCCACATCAGCAAAAGAAGATTTAAAATTACAGAATTCTACTGTAAAGAGACCGGTGCACCGTGACTCTGGGCCGAAAATAATAATCTTCGGCACACAACAATGTGTTGGATTAGCCTCAGCTCTAGCACGATCAAGAGAGACCAGTAATTATACTAAATATGAAACAACTGCCATAACAAAACCTCATGCAAATAGCGCTGAAATAATTAAGGACTGTCTAGCTACGAAATTACAGTCTCAGGATAAACTGGTAGTTTGCGTGGGAGAAAATGACCACGACGCGAGTTTTACTTTGTCGCATTTACGAAAACTATCAGACATTTTTATCGATAATACTATCTTAATATTAAGCGTTAAGAAAAATCGCAATCTAGATATTAATCAATTAAATATACAGCTTGAACAACATTGTAACCAATATAAAAACTGCCATTTTGTTAATTGCTTTCGGTATACATTATTCAACATGTATAATTCAGTCAACTACTTAATTGATTGTATAGATTATAGTAATAAATACCTTAATATTAGTGAGCTAAAAAAACTGATTGTGAGTAATAAACAAAGCTTGAACTCCAATAAAAACACAATCTTGCGTAAAAAAGGCACTATCCCATACTATTTCACCCGCATTGACTCTGAGCCTACGGGAAATCTAGAGGAGAGCTCGGAACAAAGGGATGTCATTGAGAAAGAATCGAAAAAAGGAACAATCACTCATTATTTTCCCGTAATTAAGAAAAGTCTTTTTTTTCGAGCCTAAAGATCCGGTAACATGTGTTTTTACAGTTTTTCATCAGAACATAGTAAGCATTTTGGCAAAACAGGAATTACTCGAAATTACATTACAAGAACTGAATGAAGAGAACTATGTACCAAATGTGTTATGTCTAACGGAGACATTTCTAATGGCAGGGCATGAAAACTACGTACATCTCTACAATTATGATATTGCAAGTAGTTTTTGTAGAGAAAAACAAAGAGGAGGGACCTGTATTCTAGCAAAGAAAGGTCTTAAATATAAAGAGATAACGTTTTCAAAAGATCTGCCCGCAGAACGGGTGTTTGAAGTCTGTGGCGTGGAATTTCCAATCCAAAATCTTATAATTATCTGTCTCTATAGGACACCGTCGTCAAACCCTCGTGTTTTCTTAAATAAACTAGATGCTCTACTTCATGACCTATTAGTGAAATATAAGTCAAAAGGATACATAATTCTAACTGGCGATTTTAATATAAACACGCTGAAAAAAACCCCTATTGTAATTGAATTACAAGAGGTCTCGGTTAGTTATAATCTAATCTTTCATATAAAGGTCCCAACGCGTAAATCTTCGTGTATAGACCACATACTTAGTAATATTCCAAACGCAGAAGCCACTGTGCTGCCGCTTCATCTCTCAGATCATGACACGGCACAACTACTAAAGTTTCCTATAGATAAGGCTATAAAAAAGCCTAGTCCACTCTTTATTTATAAAAAAGATTATAGCATAGACAACATACGAAAATTCAGAAACTGTTTGCATAACCTATCATGGTCGGATGTTTACGAGGAAACCGACATAAATCTAGCGTTTAACAAGTTTCATGAATTATTATGTCTCTTTTATAATCTTTGCTTTCCAATAATACGAACAAAACTTAATGTCAATAATAAGAATAGACAAAACTGGATAAGCAAGGGTCTGAAAGTCAGCTGCAAAACTAAACGTAATATCCGATACAAGTACTATAAAAATAAAAATGCCAATACCAAAATTAGGTATAATAAATACTCAAAAGTACTAAAGCAATGTATTAACAAGGCCAAGAAAAATGCAAATATAAAATTTATAAATGATAGCAATAATAAATGTAAAGCTTCGTGGTTAGTAGTTAAAAACCAATTATCTAACTCGCAACCAGTAGAGACGGTTGAACAAATAAAAAGTAAAAACGTTGTGATATCAGACCCGACTCAAATAGCGGCTGCCTTTAATGACCATTTCATTGAGTCTACTGAAGTATTATCCAACAGTAAACCTTATATGTGTACCAGAGGTGAGCCAGGTCGCGGTAACTCAATGTTTTTGAAACCTATGTCAGAACTTGAAGTTAAAAATGAAGTCTTGGCACTAAATAATACGAAATCGGAAGGATATGATGGAATTAATACGAATATAATTAAGACAAGTTTAGACGAAACCCTTGCAATCTTAACGCACCTAATAAATCTGTCTTTCTTATCTGGAACTTTTCCAGACGCGTTGAAATTATCAATAGTGAGACCATTATTTAAAAAAGGGGAAAAAGATGATGTTAACAACTACCGTCCAATAACACTAATCCCAATCATATCAAAAATTTTCGAAAGATGTATGTATAAGCGAATGCTTGAATTCTGTACAAAATATGACATCATTAAAAAAGAACAATTTGGTTTCCAAAGGCATAAGTCTACGGCGTTGGCAATTTTCTCTCTTGTTAAACAAATACTTTCAAATTTGAACAATAATCAGATCACAACAGGTTTATTCTTTGATCTATCGAAGGCCTTCGATTTTGTTTCTCACGAACTATTGTTACAGAAGCTTGAGGTTTTGGGGTTCAGAGGGCCAGTACTTGAGTGGATTTCATCATACCTGGCAAATCGAAAACAACGTGTTGAAGTCACTAAGAAAAACGGAAGTAATGAGATAATAAATCACTCTTCAGGCTATCGTCACAACAGGTACGGAGTCCCACAAGGGAGTGTATTGGGCCCGATTCTGTTCTTATTATATGTAAATGACCTAGCTGACATAACACACCATCGTTGTATTTTATTTGCCGGTGACATATCTATTATTATTTCATCCAATAATATAAACACGAATAAAATTACAGAACACGAACAAGACATCAATAATACAATCGAAAAAGTAATTGACTGGCTCCACTCTAACAATCTAATAATCAATTTGGACAAATCGAAATATATGCAATTCAATAGATCCACAAATCATAAATACAATTTTAACCTTAATATTTCTAGCATTAGTAAAGTAACGCAGAGCAAATTCCTGGGAGTAATTATTGACGAAAATTTGGACTGGAAGGCCCATTTAGATCAAGTTACCATGAGAATTAATAGGTACGTTTATGCACTTAGGCAAATTAGCAGGGTGACAAACTGTAAAACTGCTATTTCATGTTACCATGCATATGTAGAGTCAGTGCTGCGGTATGGTTTAATAATCTGGGGTAATAGCACTAGCAGCCATCGAGCGTTTGTAGCACAAAAAAAGTGCATTAGAGCTATTTATGGAATGAGGCCCACCGAATCCTGCAGGCCACTGTTTAAAAAGCTTGGTTTACTACCACTTCCTGCATTATATGTTTATGAAGTGTGCAAATTTGTCCATCAACATACCTATCTATTTAAAAAGGCAAGTGATAGTCATCCTCGCTCCTGTCGAAACCCGGAGAGACTAGTTCCTGATGACTATTCTAGATTAGCGAAACACAAAAAAAGTTGCCTTATTATGTGCATAACTATATATAATAAAATGCCTACTGAATTCAAATCTATGGATATTAGAACATTTAAAAGACAATTGTATCAATTTATTAGTAATCAAAGTTTCTATAGTGTAAATGAATTTCTTGACATGAAGTGAATTATGAAATAGCATTTTTATTTTTATACTATTTTACTGGTAGTGATATTAATTATAATTAAAAATGTAAATAAATTGAAACAAGACAATTTAATCTGTATAGTTTCTGCAATACTTATGTACTTTTGTAATTACTTTTGCACACCAGTTATGGTTAAACATAGAAACTTACCCATTATTTATAAATAAGACCTGAATGTATTGGACATGTTTACTGCAAAAAATAAATCTATTCTATTCTATTCTATTCTGATACAGGCGAAAGTTTGTGAGTGTGTTTATGTGTAGGTATGTTTGTTACTTCTTCACTCTCAAACGGCTGGACCAATTTTGTTAAATTTTGGTATTAAAGTAGCTGACACCCTGGATTAACACATAGGCTACTTTTATCCCGAAAAAATGTAGGGTTCCCGTGGGATGAGCGGGTAACACCGCGCAGCATCTAAGTACTCAATAAGTATTACTTATCCGTTGAGCGATGAGAAGATAGAGAAGTTGAAACGAATTAATCAACCCGCCCCGCGGGAAGGTCAGGAATTTGTTCTACTAATTTAGGATGGCCGAATCGGGTTAGGAATGCGTTCTCACATGCATTGTTTGAATCACGTACGGTCAACATCAAAAGTAGCTGACAATTATACGAGTGGAATATGTCAATGTGCATACTTAAATTATCAGCTACTTTTGAAGATGACGTACAGTCGAGTTCATTTACATCTACACACTTACGAGAACAAAAATATCTGAACATGACTTTATGCTGCTGACAATAGGGTCGTGTTCAGATATTTTTGTTCTCGTAAGTGTGTAGATGTAAATGAACTCGACTGTACAACGTGAAATTACATAATGATGGATTTCCGCAGGTTGTTAGAGACACGAGTAATTGAATAATTTTCTACTGTTATGGTCTACGATGGTCGATGATACAATTAGGTACTGATATCTATTGCAATTGTACCGCATACCCGAGAAAAAACTCTAAGTATTAAATTAAGTTATAAGTAAGTGCATTGTATTTAGTTTTAATATGCGCACATTTAAAACTAAAATATTATATTATTACTTATAATTTAAGATAGATATTTTCATGTAAGTGAATATTCATGTATTCTTATGAAAAATAAAGATCTTTGAACCTATCTAGCTTTGAGTGATAGCTGATATGAAAAAACTGAGTTGCGCCTGATATTTTATGTCAAAACTTATTATAAGTGTATAAGACTACATATACCTACGGCTTAAGTTGTCATTCGTCGTCAATGTGTTTTTTCACGTCGTCTCCAACATAAGTAATTGACGTAGAATCAACAGGGAACCAGCAAGTCAAATCAATATTGAAACACAAAAGGGCGTTTATTCCACAGAAATATTGACATATAGACATTTACCTATTTTTAGAAGGCAGCGGAATAGACGACAAAACACGTCGTTAAAGTGTTTGCGACATTTCCCGGTCACTGTTTGCGACCGATGTCTCAATGACAGTTCGCAAACTAATCTATGTTCCCTGATCCGGCTGTCGTCTGTGGAGTTATGTAGGAAGTGAACAATAGCTCTGTTGTAACGGTTATACTTACGATATGTTTACTTGTGTTGTGGTCAAGATTATTTACGGTGCGTGAGTCTATAATATCCCAGAATTCTGTTTGGATTACAAATCCAGGTGTTCATGGATATACTTACAATATTCCCTGCGTGACGCTTGAAGATTTCCCTTTAAAAGTAAAGGGATTGGAACAGGGTTACGCTTATCACGTGGCGTCTAAATGCTTTAAAATTAAATACCCCTTTCCATATTTCTATCAGAAGTTTCAAATGTATCTTCAAGCCCTCAATTCCTACAGCCACGTCGTTCATAACAAAATTTCTGAAACAAGTTAGCGACATCACACACCATAATGTCCTTACAAAGATATCGAATAAAAACCCAGGTAGCCTCGATGCTATCATACGCAACCTTCCAATTACAAAAGAGCATAACTCTCTAGCTTTTAGGTCTCAACCCCGCCATTTTACTCGCTCGGTCGGAGAGCTCAGGCTGCCTCGATGCACAACAACCACATAAGGGCATAAGCGACTAGCTTTTCAGTCTCAACCCCGCCCTTTTACTTGTACGGCATAAATGTCACTTACCTTGAAGAGGATTTTCCTCGTGCCGCTTCCTGTGTAGTTTCCTCGTTCGCACAAAGCCGGGTGACGTTGCTAGTGTCAGTCATTATCTGAATCGATCAAGCCATATGCTGGTTTCCTGATAAATTCGCAATGGAAATTATAGTGACAGTATTTTGACTTCTCCCTACCACTCTTTTACTCTGAGGTCGCATTTCTACGAGGTGGGGTTGCGTCATGTTTTGTTTGTGTAGGTGCTCCTACAGAGATATTTTCGTGTCGATATAGGATCTCACCCGTCTATTAGTCGATGAAATCGAGTAAAATTCTCATTTTGCGTAAAAAATGCGGTTTAGGACATTCCTGGTGCCTGGCGCCTTATATACCGGTTCGATAACCATTACTGCACACCTGGGGCGCTTACCGCCTTTAATTTCGACTATTTGACAGGCGTGATGATGCTGCAGTTGATAAATAAACGTCAACGCTGTGAAACAACAGTTTGCAGTACTGGGCTACGACTGTGTGGTTGGTAGTTGGGATCCTAAAATAGATTTGTTAGCAACCAAATTGACACGTGTCTCTACTGTGTTTGAATTGACATCAAGATACTGATTATGAAACTGTATTTGCGTTGGCCAATGACTGCTGCGCATCGATTCATTATAAAAATGCATTAGGCAGCTATCAACGGCATGGCATGCATTGCGATTACGCAACTCAGTGCAGCTGAACTGTGAACAACGTGGCGATTAGGAGTCATATAACAGGTGGATGGTGGCAATGTTAACACTATGCATGATCGGATTTCATTGTCTCTGTAGCTGTACATATCATACACATCGATCGTTAGGCTGCCTTCCCACTGGAGCTAAGTCTGTGCGTGCGAGGACAAATCCACATATAAGACTGCGTGCTGCATGTAGACCTGCCTAGCGTAGCTATAGTGGAAAGCCAGCATAGTAATTAGAAGCGAAAAAGTAAAATGAACGCTTACCTGGTACTTTATTGTGCTTTTCCAGGAAGGCAAAGTTAATCCGTGTCTTAAAAATATATTTAAGATTTGTGGTAGGTAGAAAAGAGTTAGTCAAGTAAATTAAAGCCAACAGTAGAACCAAATAAACTTAAATCGAGACACGACACTTACGTGAGTCTGACGTTCATAGGAGAGCTTAACACGCGTATTAGCTGAGAAACCAAGTAACTGACTCCTTAGATTGTACCTGACTAGTTTAAGGGACACAGTTCTAATAAGAGAGCATATCAAACGTACATAAATTGTGTTAAACCGTCATACTTTCTTGTAGTTTCTATATTTTATTCTTACACTAGTCCTCATTTATATCTTAGAATACACTTTTAATGTTTTCTTCGAGAACTACGTATAGTTAAGTTCATATTACTGTAATAGTTAAGTACTTATCCTTTATGATTTATGAAAAAATGACTGACTGTTGAGTTTCTTTCGGCGTTTCTTCTCCACAGTGGTCTCCTCTTGTGAAATGCCGGTAGACTCAGACATGTAAAAGTGCCCTTGTGGCCTACTTGCAGAATAAAGTTCATTATTTCATTATTATTAAAGGGCGATCTTCGGAACGGCCTTTCAATAATTCTGTATCTTTAAAACAACAGTTTGTATATGTCTTAAGCTCTGATTTTCAAAAACAGTCGTGTTCGTGTATAAATATTTTTGTGCTCTCAATATATATCAGCTCAGCCGTGTACTCAGTACTTACTCCCTTTACTTTATCCCTTTAAGGGTTAAGTTCACCTTTGTACATTTTTATTTTCTAGTAATATTTTCTCATGCTTTGTGGACCATACCTACATGTGTTTACCTACAAGTCCTACAATACCGATACTAGATATAATATTTCTTCCACGTCATCGCGACAGTATGGCAACTCAAAACTTGAAACGCTCAAGAGCATGTAATGTCAAGTACTTACACGGTAGTGGAATGTTTAATTAATTATATCAGCTACGGTAATTGTTTACTAATAATAACGTCTAGATAACACTTCCGGGCCCTTATCTGCTAAATAGCCTATTCAATTATGTTGAGATAACATCACGCTTCACGCTATTCTAAATTGCCCGTTAAATACTCTCGTGGCGCTTAAATTTTCTAAAGGTATTTATTTATTTTATGTTGATTATTTGTGATAATATTAAATTGAAATATATAAATATAACGCCTTTAACCAAATCAACTCAAGCGGAGTTGATCTCATTTTATTCTGTAGTCTGTGAAAGTTCCACTGGGACAGATGAATCCTCCCCTCGTATTCGGTACTCTTCTGTTTTACCTCCCTACATACTTATATAAACATTTTGCAACCAATCTTTAATCCTCAGACTTCTGTTTATCTTATTTAGGACGCATTCAACCAAACTCAGATAGTAATGCCAAACTTGTATGGGGTTTTGACATTATTACTACACAAGAGTAAGCGTTATTATTGGAATAAAAATTTGGTTAAATCCAGCAGGAGCATTTTAAATATTTTGAATTCAGGCTGATATCTTCCAGTTGTCTACTAGCTGCTGAGATTCCTTTTGATTGATAGAAAATGCAATTTGTAAGCGGGAAGATTAAATTGATTTTCTCCCGCATTAAGGCACTGCAGTGGCACATAGGTAGAAAGGGTAGTGACAAAGTGTATAACTTATCCTAGGCTGGAATAGTATATTGTGTCATAAGGGTAGTAAGTAGGGGATTACTAACGAAGGACTATTAGAAGCCCGACGCCGGAGGCGGAGGGCTTTTAATGTCCTGAGTTTGTAATCCCCATACTACCCGCCATACACACAATATTTTTCATCACATTTGGGAGTATATAACAAATAAATTAGTAAAAAATAAACATTAAACGATAACTATTGACAACTAACTTTTTTCTATATATTTTTTTTTAATTTACTATAAGCACTGGCAAAACGGCCATCAGCTTAAAACAGAAAACAAATGTACACAGAATCTTACTATCTATCATTAAACATAACAATTAACAATATTATGCAGCAATAATTAACACCGTAATATTATAAAACTTAAATACGAACAGTAATTTTGTTACAAAACTAAATAGTATCTAACCAATAATATTTAACTTTTTTTCTTTTTTTTTGTGTCGTCTACCACACGTTTAGTTTAGAAACTTGACAGGCTATACTGCCAGATTGTAATGATAATTCAAAGTTAAATTTAATAAGACAATTGCAAAATACACTTAAATAATTGTAAAACATAAATATTAATGCAGTTACATATACCATATTAATTCAATACACAATAAAATTTGCTGGTAGGCGTTTTGTTGATACAACAAAAAACCTTGGCTGAGTTGAAACCTCCTTAGTCTGAAGTAGTCTGCGAGTGCGTACTATATTTTTAAAACTAAAACCATAACTCCCTCGGGAGTTATAACAATTTATAACTCCCGCGGGAACTATATAGGCCTTTGTCCTTTAGTACACCTGCATGTAATAATTGTAAAACCATCTTTTACGAGCAAATGTGATGAAAAAGATTTAATTGATATGCTATCGGGTAATATTCTGTATTTTTAACCCCCGGCGAAATTAGAGGGGTGTTATAAGTTTAACATGTGAATCTGTGTGTCTGTCTGTGGCATCGTAGCTCCCAAACGGATGAACCGAATCGAAAGCGTAAGATTTTTTAAATCGAAAGCATCTTTTTGTCGAGACGGTTCTTAATATGTTTAAACTGTAAAAATATCTGGACCAGCTTTGATTGAAACAAGTGGCAAATTTTGTTTTTATGTTCATGTTTAGCAGCATTTTTATCCCACTCATTAAACGATGGCCTCATGATGAGCGAGCTACTCGTATCGGGCGTTTTATTAAATAGATTTGTTTGTTATATTATCATCAATTTTCCCTCTTGAGCGTTAAACAAGCTAAGCTAGACCAATCCAAGTTTAACCGACCATTTCTTTGTTGCAGGCATACGAACGGCGGTTTCCGAACTGCCCTCAGATCCCAGTGGTGCTGGAGTGCGCCATAACCGAGGACAGCTGGTCCGACGACGATTCTCAGCGGGACACCTCCCGCCGGTGCCAGCTCAACGTAGATGCTCCGTATCTCTTGAAAAAGGTACGTTTGAAATAGATCAAGGACTTGGCATCAATGTGGAGCTGGAGTGCTTCATAATCATAACCGAGGCCAGCTGGTCCGACGACGATTCTCAGCGGGCACCTCCCGCCGGTGCCAACTCAATGTCGATGCCGTATCTCTTGAAAAAACGCGAATCAGCGTCAACTGTCTTGCTCGAACGATATTAAAAGGAAAGTATCAGGTAGTACTTGTCAGGACATAAAGAGTCGCATGCCATAGTTATGCTAGACGTGCTGGATTGCTTTATAACCGAGGAAAGCTGGTCCAACAACGGTTCTCAAATCAGCGGGATACTTCCCGCCGATGCCAGCTCAACGTCGATGCTTCGTATCTTTAGAAAAATTTACAAGGTAAGTTATGAGAAAGAGGGATTGCGCAATACGTCAGAGGACTTTTGTGATCTTTGAATCTCCTCAAATCAATACAATTTCAGTAGCAGTAGTGTACCATAATTACTGCTCAAATATTCCATTCACAGGAATGCGATGGTGGTGTTTTTAAATGGCAGGCTAGGCAACTGATTGACGACTTTGTTCACAGATGGTTGGCGTCGACTATATCTACTTCATCCAGAAGAACCACCTGGACCTCAAGGCGCGCGTGCTTGAAATCGAGGCCATCAACGAGTCCTTCGCAAACAGGGTCGTGGTGCTAGAGAAATGCCGATACTACGTAAGGAATTACTTTGTCTACTTGAGACGAACCAGATGGATCTATCGCTTGCGAGCTCGATTTAACTGATCTCCTGTTCAACTATAACTAATGCCCAGAAAAACCACTCTTTCATATCAGCTGCATGGTTAAGTTTCTACTTATCGGATAACTTGGTTTTCAATCTAAGGGTAAAATTCTTCCGTCTGTGACATTCAAAGTTTCTGTTTAGTATTTATCGATGCCATGATTGGTACTTGTCTAGCCGAGATAGCAGGCCTACTAATATCGAGTTGCGACCAGATTCCAATTAATTTCCCCATCAGTAAGTACGAAGTTCCAACATGGCCGCCTAACGCGAGTTGTTGCAAACATCTAGCCTGGGCACGCGGCAATTTCTGACGCCGGCGTTTCGCAAGGACCCGCTGGAAATTGCGATTTGCGACAGCGGTGATGTTTCAAATGTTAATATATGGCAGTTTACGTTTAAAGTTAGGTTTTTTTAACTTACGTTCACTTTGTCAGTGACGAGATTGACTTTGGTTAAGTACTTCCAATTTAACTAGACGCATTTAACCAACAAAATGGTGCAATCACAATATGGAACTTCAACGTAGTTTTTGTCGAAGACGATGGTTGATTCCTGTTAATTTTACTTGTCTAGCTAGTGGCAGTAAGAGTAGTATTAGTTTTTATTTTTTAGTAGCAATTTCTTCCAGGTATAGAGATAAATGGCCAGCAAAAGATATTTCTACAGTTATTTTATACGTTTCGGGAATGATAGACGTTGCAAATCAAAATGTTGACTCAATGGAAGAAGTCAAACATTTTTTCTCGTTACATATAAGAGCACACTTGTTCTTTGTTCACTACATATCCCATTTGATTTGAGGGCACCTTCTTCCTCCCTATCTTCCTTCCCTTATCCCATCCTACGTGGAGTCAGGTCTCCTCGTCAGTTTTCGCCGGTCAATTCCGGGTTGTCTGTTCTTCAATGTTCAGTTCCTTAGGTCTATTTTAATACTGGACCACCATGTGGATTTTGGTCTACCTCTTCCTCTCGGCTATTCAGGAAGGTTTAATGCATTGATTACGACAGAATCCTGCTGCAAACTGCTCCTGAATCCCGGATACAGGTTCAGAAGCACCGGCCGACATTGCGATAACTTTCCACGTTGCATCACGCTCCGCCCGGTAATAAAACGTAACCGTTAAAGGCAAACACGTAATTGTATCCTGTAAGGGCTTCATAATCATAACTGATCGAGAGGCGTGCGTGTAACACGATTCATTTTATAGGCCATACTTACGCATACACGTGATTATAAATCGTAACGTAAAGGCCTTGGAAAACAAATACTTTTATCTAACGAAAAAATGGAGTAAATCTTATATGACTAGCGTCATATGTGCACTAACTGCCTTTTTCCGAAATCGGTTTCAGATTCCTTCAATGTTTTTTTCATTCTGACGAAATATCTAAAACCCTCGTAAAGATACAAATTGGATAGCCTAATTTTCATCAAATATATTGTTAAAGACTGCCAAGAAGCTATTTGATAAATAAACCGCGTTCAGATTGGTTCACTTCACGCGTTTCTTCAACCTCAAACAGAACCACAGAAAGATAAACACGGACTTGAAAAGTAAAACCATTTATTGTACTTTAGAGAATATAAAATTTGTAATTGAGCAGTCTACAATTTGACATTGTGTACCTAATTGTTCGACGTGTTGTGAACGTGACAAGAATTTGCAAATTGGTTGTAAATAGGAAACTTATAGCGAAATCGGTGAGAGTACATATAAATAACTGACTCGTGCTATATAAGTATGCTCAAAACGAACATTCCTGTGCGTTATATAGCACTTTTTTAACAATGCCGCATTACTTTTTGTTCACTTCTACGAAAAACCTGCACAATACAGTCAATTTAATTGGATAAGAAAAATCTATTTCAAAATAAAATAGGCATAGCACAGGATATTTAAAAACGAGTACAATAAAGCACACTTCCGTTTTGTTATATTCCCAATTAGTGAATAAACTCTCAAACGCTGTACTAAAATTAATCCACAGTACATTTAATCCTTAAACTCACGTAGGAGTTTTTTATATGTACAATATGAAAGCGTATGATTTAACGCCAAATTCCCCTCGCTTGACGAGCATTCCAGAAATAACAGTCTATTTTCACCCCGCAAAACCAGGACTTAACAAAATGCGTGGGCTAGCACTAAAGTACATTGGGGTTTGCCCTCAGGGATTTAACACCCTCTCATTTATGTGGGACGTGCGTTTGACGACTTTCAATTCAAGTTGAAAAGCGAATTAGCATCGCGGTAATTGATTGTTGGCTTAAGTATTTATAAATTAAATTGATGCTTCAAGTAAATTAGCGTTCTCAATTTAGACGATTATGTTCAGGCGTATGTCTATGACAGATGAAGAGTGGCTCACGTGGTTCACTACGCATCACGTGTCGCGATAACAGCCGATCGTTTTACGGTGCACTTTTGTTTAAACAAATCGGCTTGCTTTCGTAGCCGTCGCACGTGTCGGTCGGTCGCATTGCAACAGTTATTGTACACAGACAATCAATAAAATGTAGTGTAGTGTAACTAGACTAATGTAGTGAAAATGAACCTTCTGTATGGCTTTTTATTCTAAAGATATTAGAAAAACGCGTGAGCTAAACGCTGAAATACACACGCTCGACTCGACCCATAGAGAGATACGATTTATAACCCTGTCGCTTTAACTTATTTTACACATTTTATTCGGAGGGACATACGCTGTGTTAAAGCGATACGGTGTCTCGGCGGGACGTGATATATTTCGGCAATAAAGAGGGCACATAAATAGCTCGCTCATTCTGAAAGTGTTTCCTTGGATACTTAAAGTTTTCAGTCAACGGATTGTACCCTCACATGATCAGAATCGAGGATGCGTATTTGACACAGTTATGGGTACAGTCAGCATCTGCATCTCAACATCTACATCTACCAGCATAAGAATTGATAAGTGTTGCGAGGTGACCTCAAGGTGACATGAATGGACAGAATAAGAAACGAGTATGTAAGAGGAAGTCTGAAAGTGGTACCAATTAGGGAGAAACTGCAAGCTAACCAACTATCGTGGTATAGGCACGTGATGCGAAGAGAGGAAAGCCACGTAACCAGGAAAGCGTTAAGCATGAATATTATGGACGGATATCGAAGAGGAAGACCAAAGAAAAGATGGATGTATTGTGTGAAAGATGAAATGAATAAGAAGAAAGTAAACGAGGAGATAACGAGTAATAGAGACGAATGGAGGTAGAAAAGATACTGCGCCGATCCCAAATAAATGGGATAAGGGAATGATGATGAGTTTTTTTCTCTAGAGAATGTCTCTCCACCAACTCTCGGTCAACGCGGGACATTGTTATTCAAACCACGTTTCCGTATTCTATTTATGTCAAGGGTGCCTAGACTTGATACGTCAGCTGATAGCATTGATGTCTGCGATAAACGTTGTTTACACACAAGTGTTGGTTGACAGTAGCGGTTAGCGATTGCGTCTCGGAGACATAAGTCAATAAATAGCATTGTGAATTTGCTGAAAACCAAGATGTTTGTCATTGAAAGTTGGCAAACAAGTTTTATACAATGTTATTTGGATATTCGAACTGATAAGTGTACGGTTTGGCAGTAATGTTAATGAAGTTAGTATTGCTTATTGTTTTTAATTATTTTGTCGATGAGTTTCTTTAGTTTTAACAAACGTGCGTGCTCTCAGACATTTACACTTGAGTTTACCGAAACAGAAAACTCTGTGATTGTGATTTTCGGTTTGCTCAGTTAAGTGACGAAGCCAAATGATTGTATTAAACATTGAGTGACGTTGACGGATTGACGGCGAAAATGTCTACCGGAATTTGGAAGGATATAAATGGATATTGGGGGTAGATAAATTAATGTTTTTGTTGCGAATTCTGAAGGACCTTTGCTTGAAAAGATGAAACTTATTTTCCAGCGCAACGGAGTTCCGCTTTATTTTATGGCTAATTTAATCCGAATGGATGAAAAGGTTCCAGCTAGTGTAATTTACTATTAATTATTACTAACGATGATAAACATTTGTGCAGCATATTTCAATCCGATTTATTTATTTAATCGTATGGCAGGGTTGTACGTCGAATACAGCTTATATGTATATTAAGTTTGAGACTCAAATCCGATAAAACTATGGAAAAATGAAAGTTGTTATAATGTTTCGTTCTTCATAGATTATTTCGAGTTCATTTACGTCTACACACTTACGAGAACAAAAATATCTGAACACGATTTTATGCTCCTGACAATAGGGTCGTGTTCAGATATGTTTGTTCTCGTTGTTCATGAAGGTATTCATTACTACGTGATGCTACGAGATAGAGGCAGCTAGAAAAAGCGCTGTCATTGAATTGATAATGCATTTCACGGCTCTGGGATTACCTCGGGCCTCGCTGGAATCCTCGGAGACAAATCTGTGTTTGTAAAACTTTGCAAAGTGGCTGTAGCAACGAATTACGAAAGAATTAATCTATTCTCAACTCTTTCCAACTCTGCGAAAACTGAATCAGAGTTCGGTCGCTATGGGGTTCTATGTATAGTACGTAAAATTTAAATTTGAAATAATGAGTGTTTCATGCACTAGAAGTTTGAAGACTGCGTTTCCGTTATATAAGGACGCCCCTATTAGGTGTTTCCTTGCTTTGAGAGTTATTCCGTTTTTTGTAGCAGCAAAATGAGATACATATTTTTTTCAAAGTAGTTCTTAGATTTTTACTTCATCGCAATAGGCAGGTACTTTGGTTGCTATCATTAAATAAACACCGTCATTAACTCATAACGTAAATTACTGAAGTAAATTTTCTAACTCTTATTACCGAGGCCATGACATCAGAACAAATAATTTACAAATTGTACATGCCATTAGCGGAGTTCTATGAAATAAAGTTCCCCGAAAATTATATATTTATATTGTTTTAATTTAACCGACCCTAGGGACGCAGCAGCCATGCAAGTCATGAATGGTGTGTAGATTGGTTGAACGCCGTTAAGTTGAGGGCGATAATGTTTACATGAGGTGTTGTAGTAAGTTGAATGGAAGGATTTAAGGTTCTGATAAAATATATAATTATATACATTTTATAGATAACGACCATGGTTAACGTTTTTGTTTTTCTTATTTTCTTTGTGGCCAGAGAAATATGTTCAGGGACAAAACTGCATTAGTACCTACATATACAAAGCACGATGTATATCAGGGTAGATGTTCATGTAGGATGAATTGAATAGGTACTATGGGCTGCACAAATTGCAATGCAATTCTCCAGCTCATTTTACATGTCATTGGCTTTTCTATATTGTTTGATGACGATGATGATGATGATGATTATATTATCTCAATGAATTTAGGATAAATTAATGTAAGTTCCACTTGCAGCCATTACACTTAGGTCTGGGCTCCGTTTTCCTTTGTTCGGGGATATAACAGTTTCTAGGCGGCTTCTGCACTCTACGGAATCTTTTATCTCTGTTTCAGTTTAAACCTTTGGCAGAATCATGGTATGTGAATGATGTTATTGTTCAGGTCCATCCCGAGAACCCGCAGTGGACGTGCTTCGAGCAGAGCGCGCACCTCGACGTCACCAACTTCTTCGGGCTGGAGAGTACCGTCGAGAAGATCGCCATCAAGCAGTACTCCGCTAACATCACCAAGGGTAAGCATTGTACAGTTGAGTTCATTTACATCTACACACTTACGAGAACAAAAATATCTGAACACGACCCTATTGTCAGGAGCATAAAATCGTCTTCAGATATTTATGTTCTCGTAAGTGTGTAGATGTAAATGAACTCGACTGTATAATGATATAATGAAACAATGGAATACTGAACTTTATTTTGCAATTAGGCTACAGGACACTTACATGTCTGAGTCTACCAGCATTTCACAAGAGGAGACTAAACGCCTGTTGAGAAGAAACGCCATAACTTAACATAAATCTTCTAGCTATAGGACTAATCATAATCGCAACGTTATTTTATTTTGAAACGTCAATATGGGCCTACGATATCGGCAGAAAGTACGGTCAAACACTAAAGCAATTTGCACCTTTTTATTATTTACATTTCTTAGTCCTTTGATCGGACGTACTGCTGATTCTTTTCTTCTTATCGTTATATACGTAACCCTCAAAAAAGTGTTCATCTATAATTTTTTGGACTAACTGCAAGGTCTTGATGGTAATTTCTTGATTACACACTGAAAGGTGAAGACTAAAGGTAACAAATAAATCTATCCATTATTCATGTAATCTTTCTGGAACGTGAGCTTATTACTAGGAAGGCCCTTATCCTGTCCTTAGAAACCCTCGGCTCGCTTCAGTTATGTAAATTGGTCAAAGAAATTGCTAAGTGCCAGTCTGAATTCAAAATACATACATCCATGCAAAATTGCTGCTATAACTACTACATGGTCTGTGACTACTACCATATCAATGTAAAATTGGACACTTCTTGCCATAAGTGTGACTTTTGGTGGTATATAAGAACTTGGTTCCCTTTTTCACATTAAATTTTAATTGGAGTATAGTACACGTAACGTACCGGCACGTACTTGTTTGACCGTGACGTTGTTCCACTTCTGACGTCGTTTGGCAACGGATTAGAATCTGGTTTTATCAGAATTCAATCTAATTAGTTACCGCGCCCGTCGTCGAGGAAGTGGTGACTGCGGTCGGTTGCAATTGAATGACCGAAAATCTTCCGTATCCATTATAATGTTAGATTAGAGAAGTTGCGAGAAGTCACATAGTTTCACAGTAAACGTGGCCTGACTTTTTCTAGAAGTAACGCATTTTTATTTTAGATATATTTCTTTGTGACCTAACCCCAGATGCATATATTCTTCTGCAGTTCAACAAAGACCGTTGATGTTACATAATGTCACTATTTACATGTTATCAAGTCTCGATAGCGCTTCCAAATTCCAGCTTTAAGAAAGCGATGCTTGCGCACACTGTCCTTCCGGTTACGGAAGTAAGATGTGACGCACGGCACGGGTCTTTCGGAACCGATTCGATTCCAATGTGAAATCCTACACGTTAGTATCATTTATTTGTCTCCTGTGTCAATTGAGGCCTGACTGACAACTGATGATGTTGCAAATTTTTGTGATATACATGATAGTTTATATGAAGCTTCAGAAACTTCTACGATCCTGAATAGTGATGTCCGCTTTACTCAATCGTCATCACCATTGATTGTGCAAGCACTTTAACGAATTGATGCATTATTGAGACGACAACGTTCCATTTTGATCATAGGTCGCAATCGTGATTGGGTGTTATAATGATTGTCTAACCATTAAAAGGTCTTAGATGGTGTAATATGTTAAGAATTCGTAAAGGGTGTAACTCTTCACCTATTTTAAGATATCTACGAGTATCTATCAATGCCACGTCTTATTTTCTTTTATTACTCCCAGTCGTCACCTTATTCATAGAAGTTACACTTTATGAGAAGGTCTGCGATGCCGGAATAAATCTTGCGTTTTGCCCCGAAATATATGTGGCATCTCGTCCCTAACATACATACACTTTGTACCCATTGTACTTGTTTTACAATACGTTTCATTTACGTGCAAATACTACTACTATAATAACCAGTGAAAGAAAACATCACGATGGTGAGTTAAAACTACGTCATTTCAAATCCAAATTGATCTTATCCTTTATTTATGATCATGCTGTGCTGTACCTATTTAAAGACTTTCAAATCGTCGCCAAACATTACAAGAACCGTTTTCTTGAGCGGTATATCACACTTATATTATAGGCGAAACTTTGAGAGTGTGATTGTGTGTATGTTTGTTACTTCTTCACGCTCAAACGGCTCGACCTATTTTGATACATTTTAATTTGAAGGTAGCTGACACCTGGATTAACACATAGGCTACGTTTTACCCCGAAATAATGTAGGTCCCGTGGGATGAGCGGGTAACACCGCGTGGCGCAGCTAGTTTTTTTAGGGTTCCGTACCCAAAGGGTAAAAACGGGACCCTATTACTTCGCTGTCCGCCGTCCGTCTGTCACCAGGCTGTTGAAATTTTCACAGATGATGTATTTCTGTTGCCGCTATAGCAAAAAATACTATTCTTGATAAAACAATAATAATTAAGGGGGGCTCCCATACAAAATAGGGGTTTTTTGCATGATTTCGTTCAACGGGCATTTTCTCATGAACCGTTATAGGTAGATAGTTGAAATTTTCACAGAATAGCAGCTATAACAACAAATAATGAAAATAAAAAAAATAAGTAAAAATTAAAGGAGGACCCCGTACAAAGAACGAGTTTTTTTGTTAAATATTGGTACGCAACCCTTTGTGCGCGAGTCCGACACGCACTTGGCCGGTTTTCTAATAAATACTTAACAGCATAGACGACTACTTCATCTACAAAGGTAAAAGTGGTCCATCACAAATTGTGTGTATTTTCAATGAATTTGTTTTTTGTTTCAGGCAAAGAACTTATCGAAGTGTTCATGAAGGGAGTGGAGGCAGACGGCATCAAGGATCTGAAGCCGTGGTCGGCGGACGACCCGGAGCACAACAGGAGGCTGCGTCGCATCGTCTCCAGGAACACCGAGCCCCTGTCGCCGAAGGTCAACACCGACACGCAGAGGCAGCCTGTACCAGGTCAGTGTCTTGAAGAAGAAATACACCATGATCATTCCACCTTTACCGGCCGGTACAGACGGACAGCATTTGATCTGCAAAATGGCAGTTCGAGTGCAATTTTGCTGCAGTTGGTGTAACTGCATCAAAACTACAAAACGACGGTGCAGTCCGCTTACAGTTAGTCCTGTCAACCACATACCGACTGCACGGTCGTAAAGTAGTCGTATTGCGGTTGGAATGGAACGACTGCAAATGCTGTCCGTCTGTATCGGCCCTATCAGATATATGTTGGGCGTCACACCATTGTTGACTTCCAGACTAGTACGTTCTTATAGTCTATTTGACTTGCTTTATTCGTCTGACATGTCACATGTGGCATCTCAGTACATTTTATAAACTAAATTCGATTAAAATGTACTGAGATGACAGGTGTCACACGCACGAAGCTATATGAAATAAACTATAATAAAAAAATCGTTACTAAAGACGTATGGTACTTATTCACGATTAAATATTGTGCGTTGAGCCCTAACACTTATGTCGTCATCGGCGGTTTTTTCGGATACTTTTTAGAAACACTTTTACAAGGATCTAACGTTGCGAACGTATGAAATCTAAAGAGGATGAACATCGCCAAAAACTTGTTAAGTACAATCCCTTTGGGATTTTTTTTCCCAGTCTCGCGTCGAGGTAGGGAAATTTGGAAACTTTGGAGTTTGACTACTGATTTACGAGTATTGTCGGAGAAAATAACTGATACTATATATACATCGGTACATGGTAGGTACAAAATAAATGATAGCCATGCCAAATAACAGAAGATACCTACTAATTCATCGGAATTCCGGTCAAATAACTTAAAAGCTAAAACCAACATAGATGCCTACCTACATGCCAGTTAGAAACCATCATTATTGTCACACTTTCGGACCCGTGCTGGACGTTAGGAACGTGCTATAGCACGGACATGCCACGACTTGGCGCGGCGAGCGGTTGAGCGAGAGATCCGAGCGCGGTGGTCATACGAGTGAGCGAAACACACTTACCGCGCACCGGTGCCGCTCGCCGCTAAGACCGAAGTCGTGGTCGGGCCGGTACATTGAACTCGATCTACAGATTTAAGCATTTCGATGGAGCGATGTTTTAGCAGCATAACGGGTAGTGACTGTTGTAGAAAATCCCAATATAGCTCTATTACAGGTGTGACTGGTTAAATACAATTGTTACTGAATCAGTTTAAACTTACGTAAAAAATGTCAGGAACAGCCCGACATGTTTCGAACTTATATGGAGCTCTTCATCAGAAAGATTTGCGGCCGGGTAACCGTTAACCAGCGGGTCAAACCGTTTTTTAGGGTTCCGTAGTCAACTAGGAACCCTTATAGTTTCGCCATGTCCGTCTGTCCGCGGCTTAGCTCCGTGATCATTAGTACTAGAAAGCTGAAATTTGGTATATTTATCTGTATGTATAACGCCGACAGAACGGTAAAATAAAATTAAAAAAAAAAATTTTTTTCGGGTACCTCTCGAGCACCTAAAGTGGGGGTGAATTTTTTTTTTCGCTTCAACACTGGTGTGTGGGGTGTCGTTGAATAGGTCTTATAAAAATAATAGGGGTCTTCTAACATTATTTTTTGATAAAGTCAGCAGTTTTGCGAATATTCGCTCCAAAAACTAAAAAAATAGTGTCCCCCCCCCCTCTAACTTTTCAACCATGGGTCGAAAAAATTCGGAAAAATTCATGGTAATGAGGCCTTATAAGTACTTTCAATGAAAACTATATTGAACAAAATCGGTTGAGCCGTTTTTGAGATCTCGCCAAATTTCATATTTTTTCTTTAAAAGGTCGTAAGTTGACTTCCAAAAGGTAATAAGTGATTACAGTTTCTAGGGCGTTTACAACCTTTTTATAGAGCTTAAAATCTTTCTTAACGTAAACCTCGGGCTTAAAACAGCAGTTTATTGTGAAGGATGAGCAACTACGGAACCCTACACTGAGCGTGGCCCGACATGCTCTTGGCCGGTTTTTTATTATTATTAATGATGTCTCACGATATTTTTAATAATATTATAGGCACTAAATCAATTATTCAGTGGAAAGATGGAGAAAGGTAGAGGTTTTAATTTACACACAATTACAAACGACCTGGCAATTCGATTGTATTATTAACGCCACATGTCGAACTTCCGCAACCTACTTATGGAAGTGGTCGTCGTACTGAATTCCTACATGTATCACTAACGTAATAAATGCTTGTTTAGGCAAAAAACTAGGTTATCGAGGCCTACCGCCTGATCAGCGAAACAAACAAAAAGCCGAGAAAGCATGATTGATGGCTGACCCAGCCTAGAAAATTGTTTAGTGCCTTCCAAATATTGTTAAGAAGTTAGATAGCAACTAACAAGACGGTCAAAATCGGATGGAGAAGTTTAGTCAAGTAGGGATTGGAACAGTCTGCAAGAGATGTTTGGATTTTCTTAACTTTACTGAAATATAACAAGTACGAAGATAGAAACAGTGAAATAAAATTAGACTCTGACCAGGTTCTTTACTTTTCAAACAAGATTATCAGCAACACATGAGAGCCATTTCCATTCTGTATCGTCATTTTTCAACGATCGCATTAATTTCCATTTCATATGAATTTAAGAATTGGGTCACCGCTCAAGAGTTTGTTGCCACTGCACCATACTGCATGTGCATATATTGCCGCGATTTCGCTGGTCGCGACTCAGTATCGCTGTCTTGCTCGCATGGTATTATACAGAAAGTGACAGGTAGTATTTAACATGCGACTCAGTTATGCTTGAGGTGCAGGTAAACTAGCGAGCTCGGATAGTCGTGTAGACTTGGTTGTCAATATGCAAAATTCAAAACTTTATTCAGCGAGTAGATCACAAAGGTTCTTTTATAAACTTGATCCCAACATCACTTCTGAAATTTCGTCGCGGTGAGTAGTCCTAAATAAAATCTCCATTTTTTCTATTATCATTAAATTTTGAACTTGTAATGCATTAAAGCACATATAAATCATTAATTTCATCAATTATTACTTTAAAATACAGGATTGTGAATCTATCAACGGAGCGAAATTGCTGTCAATATGACTCGCTTCAACAATCGTCTTAATAAATAATACAACGACGGATGAAAAGATAAACGCGAGACGTAGATAATATGACAGATCTTAAAGTTTCTGACTTTAGAAAGGCCAATGACCCGAGATAAATTTATTCATAAGTGACTATCATTCCTAAAACTGCGTCTTAGTGTTTATTACTTGACTTGCAAGTTAATTAGTGAGATCTAAAGTTATCTACTACCTAGACTTGAGTCCCAAGTCGCATCATTGGTGTTTGACTTAATATAATAAAGTACAGCTAATCCCAGTAGATACAACATATTTATTATAAGACTAATTAAGTTAAGTAATAATGATATTTTACTTATATGGAGACAAGATATCGCTGTCTAATGGCACTATAAGTTCATCTTTAAATACTAACTAGGAATACAATGAAACAAGTTTTCCAAACTCGCATTTTAGACGAAATGATAGCGCGCGTTCTTTTGTTTGTATAGCAGTATAGTTTTTACGTAACATATATTTTATTGTACTTGAAATCCTCCTCGCGTCACATGCGGAAGATCCGGTTTATCGACGCAACGCGCTGCATACTTTTTCAATTAATTCGATATCTATTCATTAAACGTCACAAACGCGAGCGAAATATGTGACATATTATCGTCGTGCAAATAGCACGCAAACGTCAAGCTTTACACATCGCTAAACGAGCATCACGCCTTATCTCGGTGTAATGTCATTTGTTTCGTACAGTCAGCAGCAGAACTTGCTACGCACGCCAAGTTCTCATAATTATATATGCACACGGACTCTGTTATCAAGAGAATAAGGGTTACACTACACATATCATTGTATAACCCTTTACATCTATCTTGCGACGCGTTTGGCGCAGTTTTTAGAGCATCTGCCTACTGAGCCGGCGGTCCCGGGTTCGAATCCCGGCCAGGGCAAATACTTGTGTGATGAACTCGATGAACTCATGGTTGTTCTATGTATTTAAGTACAAGCTTTTGCCCGCGACTACGTCCGCGTGGAACTTGGAAGTATGGAAGCAACCTCGTACAACACGATAGATATCCACCTAATCACCTTAATTAATAAAAGTGATTATTAAAAGCGCCTAAGCAAATGTAAGAGCAATTGTGCTTTTGGTCTAATCATTACATTTTCTACAGGATCATCAATGTCATCATGAATTACTTACTCACTTTTCAATCTTTTTAGGGAAAATTTCCAGGATGAAAACTATCCTCCTATGTCCTTCCTCGGATCTTAAACTATCTCCATGCCAAATTTCATCAAAATCGATTCAGCGGTTTAAGCGTGAAGAGTAACAGACAGACAGACAGACACACTTTCGCATTTATAATATTAGTATGGATATATTTATATGTATGTATATCGTTGTCTACTATCCATAACACAAGCCTTCTTGAGCTTAATTTGGGACTAGCTCAATTTGTGTGAGTTGGTCCGATATTTATTTATTTATTGTGTGTTATTCTCCTCAGCTACTTGTGCTGCGGACTGTACCCACTGTCTCTGTAGTAGCTTTTGTCTCGGCTGTCATTGTCCAGCACTGTAGACTTGACGTTTGAACTGGCAGCCAACCTAACACTATTTGTAATTTTGCGTGTCTAGTAAAATGGATGCTTTTCCTCTTTACCGTTAATGAAATTGCAAAGTTTGAAATTCACTATTTTTCTCTAAAGCTAAATGAAATGGGTACTACCCAACAAACAAAATAACCTTATAAAATTAAATTTATAAGGACTAAAGTCTCATAGTTGTTTTAAAATGGCATTCATTACAACAATGTACCTTTTAACGGCTTTTTATAAGACAAATTGGCTAAAATTCCCTTTATTCTTATAATTTGGTTATGTTAACGTTAATAAAACCAAATAATATGGCTACAATAAGGGATATTTTTTTTATATTTTTATAGAAGCTAGCTACATTGCGTTTTAGCGGTATAATATTGAAAGCCTTGTAAAGGCGTTTTATATGGCCAATAATTCTTATAAAAGTAATGCACAAGGTACCTATACATCTTTTCGGCTTATAGGAGCTTTTTATAAGATGTTTACCCAACGAATGAATTATAGCATTTTATATAGTCTTAATAAGAATTAAAGCAATCCATATTCACTTATATAATACTAATAAGGGCTATGTTCTCTATAGTGTTATATTAAAAGGTTTTATATGGTTACGCCTAATACTTCTGTATATCTACAAAATGACCAATCTGGTACCGAGGTAGCAGCCGGTGGTTCCGTAGAAGATTATTTTATGGAACATGAGAGTGAGCTGGAAAGCACTAAGGAATACATTTGTAGCGGCAGTGACAGTGATACAGTACAGACATATCGTCAAATGAGGAATTGAAAAAACTTCGAAATAAACTAGTAATTAATAAAAAATGGCGGGGTTATTTGTAAACCGCGCTTGACATCTACTACTGCGCATGTGCAAAAGCATTTTTTTAATATTCGTCTTATGTCAAAATGGCACAAGCGCGTGTACATTCAGCCAAATGTATTTAATTTTAAGTTCGTTTATTAATCAAATTTTATATCTAATGTAATTAATGACGTGTTAAATGAATGAATTAATGAAGTATTTGGTTTTATTGTACTTTTGTAATTTTGACAGAAAATGAAGGTGAATTGTTGCAAAACTTCTATATATTCACGACGTATGACAAAGTGTGATGGTAAATTTGGATGAGTCGGATATCTACAGTTATAACATTTCTTACTTAGTTCCTTAGTAGATAAGGGACTTCACTTGTGAGAAAGGAACCCTAACGACATATAGAATGGCGAATCATAAGCAATTAGGTGCTGCTAATGATAGATTTTTAATCTCATAGTGTATTTTAGATGATGTGCAAATTTCTTTCGCTCTTATAATGGCCTTTTATAAAACATGACTAAATAATTAACCACATTTTCAGTACAAAACCGCAATAATACAAAGGCGCGTTGATAACACATCATGTTTTATACCATAATCTATCACAAATTTAAATTCCCACACAGTTTTTACTATAGATTCGGGTACTCTAACATAGAATAAAAAAATAACTTAGGTAGGTACCGTTTACTATTAATCATGAAGATGTTGACTAGGTAATTATTTCTCGACAAACTATTACAAAAAAGAAAATACACTTATTGCACAGTCATAAACATACAGTTATAATAGCCAAATACCTTATTAGGGGCATTTGTTTTGCCGTTATGAATTTTACGCCCTTAAATCGGACCATAACAAAACGCGTATAAGGACGATCGCCCTTATAAACGCTTTAAATATAGTTCTTATAAGTATATTAACCTTTTTAGTGCATTTTCCATGCCATTATAAGTTTGACTACCTTGTTGCTTGTCACAATAAAGCACTTACAAGATAAATAAAGCAAATAATAAAGCAACTATAAGTTGAGTATAAGGTTATTGTATTTATAATTTGTGCCCAAATCCACCCTTATTAGCGATAATATGGCCTTTACAAGAATAATATTTTTGGCTATATAAGCCACTACAAGAGGATTTTTTGTTTGTTGGGTAGGTACTTCTAGATAACTTTGAATGTTTATTGTTGTCCAAGCACTACAAACTTATATCATAAGAGTTTGTGGGGCTTGGTTCTTAATGACGCAGTATACTTTAATAAGGTTCCGTACTTTAAAATAAACCCTTATAAATAAGAGCCCTCACGTTTCCACGTTTAACAGCCAAATTTCTAAGAAACTCGAAAATTTAATAAATGTAAGTGTGTGTACTTACGTGTACTATACTAATTATTGTCGTTCCTACACGATAATTGTTATTATTTCTCTTAGAATTCCTCATGAGAATAACCACCTGATTCTATTGAATAAAGGTCAACTAGTTTCAGCCATTGAAATATAAATGAAGCCAATTTTCTAAGTAAACTATCGGGTCACCTTATTCTGCTTAGTTTCCATTTCAAAGACGTCGATACCTACTTCAGAAGTGTGCACTAACACGTGACACAGTAATTATAAGCTAGCTGAATCCGAGAACATCTTATGTGAATAGAAATAATATTCAATAAGTGCGCGTGCGTCACTCGAATGCGGCATTTTATCGGTTTATTAGCATGGCTAGGTCGTTACAGCGATTGTCTTCGGCCGGAATCATAATGATGTCGGGATATTAGTTATCTTAAGATTTTAATACACATTACTCTTACTCGCTAACTTGCCTGGGAACAGATTTATGTATGTATGTAAACACTTTATTGTATTATTATTTATTTTTTATTTATTGGATTTATTGGGGAGCGTCTCCATTGAAGCGAGGCGGAGCGGAGACGTGCGGAATAGACCAATCACCTCCTCTTTATTCTCCCTCCTCCGCTTTACTTTTGTGATTGGTCGACTCCGAACGGCTCCGCTCCGCTCCGCACCCCGTGGAGACGCACCCTTACGGCTAACTGCCCGTTGTTGGAGCGGAGTTAAATGGTCCAATCACATTCCTCAAATTTAAATTCACTTATTTTGGGCTTTAAAAAAACACGGCCTGGTTGGTTAATGTTCTCCACTCGACTTAGCGGACAGGCAGCCTTAACCTCCGGCGATATATAGTTGTATCTGATTTGAATATCTGTAAGTTTGTCTGTGGCATGGCATTTTAGCTCCCGAACAAGTAATACAGTTTTAATTTTTTTTTTGCTGAATGGAGACTTGATAAAGAATATTTAGACAAATATAATAAAATCAGCTGTTTTCTAGGTGTGTCGGATACAGGTTAGCGATGCTGCTACATTGTCGTGTTCTAGTGTGTGGCCAGTATAACCGCTGAAATTAGGTACTCGCATAAAGGTATTCAGGGCTACGCATGTGGAATATTCAGTTTGTAGATTTTCCATTGACCTTAGAGTCCATATGTCAGCATAAAAAGTAGCTGACAATTTCAGTATGGAATTTGATATTAGCCGTTATTCAAATTGTCAGCCACGTTTGATGCTGGCCGTACCATCAGGTAGTTTGATTGATATGTAAAGTGTCCGATCCATATTCTTGGCTGTATTGTGAGCTATATGACCAATTATCCTCATTGAACGCATACATGTTCATAATTATGGACATTAATAAGTCTACCTTAATTAATGATTCGAGACCGGGCATTGTTTGCGTAAATATGGTCACCGACCGATATACATAATACTCTACGCAAATTATGAGTTGGTACATGAGAAAAAGAGAGCTCATCTATCTTTGAGTTAAAGCTTGTATTGAAGGTGCCTTTATATATTACATATATATCACTCTTTCGCACAAAAGCCGAAATACTATTTGGTACTTCTTGTATAAAAAATATCCCGTGATTTTAAAATAAAATAAAGCAACACATTACGTCGTTAAAATTTTAACTGTTTTTATTTTATAAATTTTAATACGGATCGGAAAGGAACGGACCATACGTTGACCAATCATAGCGTTCGAACTCTCCACTGACAATGTGGTCAAAAAATGTTCAGTATCACTTTTAACTGCACTTTTCCAAACGGAAACGCATATAAAACATTAATATTTTTTTAATAAAAAATTAACGTAATTATAATAAAAAAAAACATTTATTTCGACCAAATGGGATCATATTGCTTACAAATTTGTATGTTAGTAACAAACTGAAAAATATTAAGCAAGCATGAAAAAGTTATAAGCCGTGCACTCCGATGTATCGATTTCACCCACATACAATTAAGGACGTGTGCTGAAAGGTTACCGCCGTGTCAGCAACCAGCTGGCACTAGAATAGGGGAAAACAACTCTTGGGAAGATTTAAGTATCTTTGCAATTCAAGGTTCTTATGCTCAGTTGTATTGTAATAGTCTATAGCGCTGTCTGACTAAACGTATTGGCGGTTTTTTAATTGGCGCATAAACCGGTTGTCGTGGAAATTATGGTTTTAAGCGATGCAATTTATGTAGGTACATAAAGTGCATTCATCCTTACTTGTCTTATCATGTAAACAAACAAAACGTCAACGATGACGATGATCAAAGACAATCACTAGTGAATAGAAATGTCGATATAATGAAATGTCAGCGATAATTTCACTACTTACGTAAATAGAGGGTTATCGATTTTGCATCGTCTGTCAGGAAGAGAATTAATTAGTACAATATTATATCAAAAACTATGGTTATTTAAATATTTTTTTTTATTGTAAAGAAAGGGTAGGAAATAAAACGATATATTTTTTAAATATTGTTAATCACTGTTACTACTAGTCTCACTTTCACTTTATTCTGGTACGTGTATTATAAAACTCGGGGTAGGTACCACTGATGCTTCGTCAAGTATTCCATCGAGATCCATCATCTTGTCCTCTTCTTTAATAATGTGCTCGATACATTTTTTCCACGACCCCGTACCAATTTCATTCAAGCCTTGCCTCACTAATTCTTTTACTTCGGGCAATTTAAAAGTTTTATTATTTCTCCCCACATATGATTTTAATTGAGCCCATATCAATTCTATTGGATTCAGTTCACAGTGGTAGGGCGGAAGGCGTAAAACGGTAACATTTTTCTCGGCTGCCATTTTGTCCACAACTTTATTTTTGTATTGTTTTTTATTAAATTTCGCCAATAATAGGGCTTTTTTTTCTCTTTCTGCAAATTGAATATTTTTTCTTGCGACCACGCTTCCGCCATTGCATGTTTGGTACTCGTTCTGCTTGTCTAGAATGGTACGGGGCATTATCCATTACGATTACCGAACCAGGCTCCAACTTGTTGTACGTTAAGTATTAATATCGATATTATTGTCATGCCAACATTACGGTACATAGACAATCTAGACATCGCAATGTCAGATGTTTTTAAGGTTATCCGACCGTAACAGCGTTTATTGACGAAAATCTTTACAGAAATGATATTTTTCAGTGCTTTTTTGAGTGATTATAATACTTCGCGAGTTTTTTAGGTATGCAACAACATTTGACGTGATTCAAATGATGATGATTGATGATTATTGTGTAATTGCAGAGAAAAGTGTGATAATGTTTTCAAAAAGTGTTTGTTTACATGATAAGACAAGTAAGTATGAATGCACTTTAGGTAATTCAGTGGAGTGGCGTGGTGTCCATAGAAACCGTTTCCCATCGGAATTTAGTACCACATAATTGTAGTACCTTTGAGGACCATCCTTTACTATTTTGGTAAGAAAGTAAGCTGAGTCCCGGTCCCGGCTTGCCAATTATAATTGGCCGAAACCGTCTACAAACGAGAAAAAAACTGTTGGTGGAGGCATCGTGATAAGAGATATTCTAAGAAAGGTCATATGGGATGCTTTTACCCCGACTACGCTGAAGTAAAAAATAGATTTATTCTATTAATTTTTCCTTCTCCGCAAGCGAAGTTTGGGGTATCTTCTACTAATTGAAATGTACCTAAATGCAAGAAGTATATATGCAGAATAGTTTATAGTTAGACGTGCTAAGTCCGGGCTGTGTTTAGTTAAATTTGAATGGTAGTCGACGGCGAATGAATATTTAACGAGTCGCTCTACGCTTGTATACTAATGAGGTGCCCAAACTGAACTCATCGCGGTCGTTATCCAGTGAGCGCATAACATTCGATCCAAATTTGCTCGAATTGAATTCAAATCGAGCCAAATTGATAAAGAATTTAATTAGATACAAATTCTGAAATAGCTCAAGGGAATCGGGTACTACAGTCAGCAGCAAAAGTAGCTAAGCATTATAATTGTAACACGCTCACAATAATTTGTGCAACCTTTATTCTGTAGAAAAAGAGTCTGTGTGCCCAATCTGAGCACCTGGAGTGCGTAGCAACATCTGCTGCTGACGGTACATATGTAAACGGAATAACTTAAACATCCGATTAGAGTTAATATGTATTTAAAAATATTTGTAAGTTGTACGTATGTAGTGTGGCGTCAAAGAGGTCTATGTTTAAACCGGAGCAGAACTGGCCTACTTCTCGAAAAGCCGTAGCAGATTGCGAAAATGAGAATGCTCTAAAATAGAGAACTCGGTGGGAATTGACTTCTATTGAATTGAGGCTTCGTCTTTACTTTATAATATACAACTATACCTACTGTTGTGCGATGGAGCTCTGTTTTTAAGTTCCCTAAACAAACTCAACTTCTAAATTAGACAACGTATCCGACTGTCACTCCTCTCGGGTATTTGCACTGAACCCCCGCAAGGTGACCCTCCCGGATGGACCCATAAAACCCAAGTGCTATGCCCGCGTTACACCGCGTTTAGGTTACCATATTAAAAATCGCAGTTATTTTATGTTAATGGAAACATTTGGGCCGCCGCTGAAACACTGCTCGTGAATATTTGATCGTCTTTTTTCTTTGCACGTGCCTCCAAAGTAATCACTAGTTTGTGACTGGCTATGCTTATGACTTATGAGATAACTCTTGAAGTTTTGCACCTACTACGGTATTTACTGAAAGTCTTGTCCGTTAGCCTACTTCATACGTTACCTAGGTGTTTTATACGTTGTGACTATGATTCCCCCGTGGACGTATGCTCAGCTGTTACGTAAAATAGGATGGTTTTCCTGAATTTGTAATGGATGGTCAATATAACGTTGTTGACTCAGAACCATCCGTTTTATCTGGCACTTATTAAATACCCAAACGAAGCGTTTTTATAAGTATTCGTTGGTATTACGGTGCGTTTACTTTGTGAAGGTTTTGATATCGAAGTAAATGGGTATTTATGTGCGAAAATTCCAAGGTTTCCATCACGAAGATATCGTAAAAATCGTGTTTTTTCTTCGAATATCCGCTCAGTACGGTTTGTTTATTTATACCTTGAGAAGAGTTAGGTTCTGTGTACATAGGTACATGTAATGCGGGTTTCCAGAAATTGTTATAGTCTTACTTGTTATGGACGGTTTTGGCCCGGAAGCTGCACTTTGTGATGGAAGCAAGCCGTTTTGCACAGTGATAATATATACCAAAATAAACGATTTCACTCGAGGAGAAATTAGTTTCACCCCTTAGGATAAGAGATGGTGCTACTTATTCAAAAAAAGTTTAAAAAATTGTAAATACTGAACGGATACTCCGATTTTGACGAAAGAGGTGCCAAACGGCAGATAATTAACCAATTTAACATAAAAAAAATTGAAAACAGGTAAAAAATTACTTTGGATACCCAAAAAATTATAATTTCTGAAAAAACTATTTAAAATTTGTGATTTTTTGGAATTTTACTCGTAAAAATGTATGTACTTGGTCCTTTTTTTATTTATTTATATTAATATACAACTAATTTTACATTTATTAAAAAAACTGCACATCATTAGCTCGTATAGTTTCAAAGTTATTGAAGAATACAGACATGGCGCCGCTGGGTCAAAAAATCTAAAACCTCAACGGATATTCCGATTTTGATAATTAAGGTGCTAATCGACAGATAATTACTTAAATTAGTTTAAAAAATAAAATAAAAATTCAAATAGGCAAAAAGTAATAATAAAATTAAAAACATACATTTAGAAAAAAGAATTCATTTTTTTGGGGGCTTTATGTAAATTTCATACAAAAAAATGTATTGGCTTTATTTTACTTATGTATATGTAACACTATTAATTGATCGATTAATAAAAAACCGCATATCAAGAGCTTGTACAGTTCCAAAGTTATTGAAGATTTTACTATAGGGTGCTGCTCGTGCGATGTTGCCGCCGCACGTGCAACTTATGTACATGTATTTATAAAAGTATTCTCCCGTTTCGAAGGTACTGATTGCTCTGAAAACCACAATTGAAAGTACAAATAATAATCATCCCAAGTAGCACACAACACACTTACTCGTATATCCCTTATACAGCTTAAATTAGAGTTTTAACGGGTGACTAGGCTCTTATACAACCTGTTTGCTTATATCACAAGTATATTAGATGCTAAATAGCATTTCTGAATCAATATTTTACTTACTTTACGTTACATTTTACTTTACATTTTGAAAAAAAAAAGTTTTTTTTTTTTCAAAATGTATGTTTTTTTGTTGTATTTAATATTTATTATTACTTTTTGCCTATTTGAATTTTTATTTAAATTTTTTTAAACTAATTTAAGTCATTATCTGTCGATTAGCACCATAATTATTAAAATCGGAATATCCGTTGAGGTTTTGGATTTTTTGTAAGATTTTTTGACCCAGCGGCGCCATGTCTGTATTCTTCAATAACTTTGGAACTATACGAGCTATGATATGCGGTTTTTTTTTCATAAATGTAAAATTAGTTGTATATTAATATACATAAATAAAAAAGTACCATGTACATACATTTTTACGAGTAAAATTTCAAAAAATCACAAATTTCAAATATTTTTTTCACAAATTATTATTTTTTAGGTATCTTAAATTATCGTCTTCCTGTTTTTAATTTTTTTCATGGTAAATTGGGTTATCTGCCGATTGGCACCTCTTTCGTCAAAATCGGAGTATCCGTTCAGGATTTAGAATTTTTAAAACTTTTTTTGAATTAGTGGCGCCATCTCTTATCCTAAGGGGTGAAACTAATTTCTCCTCGAGTGAAATCGTTTATTTTGGTCTATATTATCACTGTGCAAAACGGCTTGCTTCCATCACAAAATGCAGCTTTTTTTCATAATAAATAGGACCATAAGAATCTTTGGCTGGCGAATCTAGTGACAAGAAATCCTGTGTTGTAATTGGTGAATTTTAACACTAATTAACAAAAAGAGCTCTCGCCAAAATAGTGCTAGTAGTCACCTTTTTCTAAGCATACCGGGTGGGTCCTGTGACAGGAGAAAAAAAATAAAACATAGATTTTACTCGCCAAACTGAACAACATCTGTAAAGAAACTTTTAAAAATTCTGTTTTCATATGTTCATTATTTTAAACAAAGTAAATAGCATTTTCAATGTACGCCGCCCAACATTGAAATCGCCTTAGCATTGACATAGCTGTCTCTTTACTAAATATCAAATGTTTCGCAATACATTGCTTCTTTGAATAAACTTTATTTTACAGGTTTACATTATAAATAAGTTATTTTTAAAAGTTGTTTAGTAAATGTTGTTCAGTTTGATGGGTAGAATCCATGCTTTAATTTATTGCTCCTATTGGTATATCGTCTTATAGCCAGTACCTACATAATTTATAACCGCTCGTACCGCTCTTACACAAAATATTGATATGACGTTTAAGAGGATATATCACTGCTCCTTTGATCAGACTATGTATACAAATTTCAAAATAATAAGCGGAAATATCGAAACGGTCCGACACGGAACATTTCCTTCGCATTCAGTTCCTCAAATTTAGTAAAGATTGGTTAAATTTTGGATGCTTTAAAGTAGTAGGGACTTTAAAAAAAGACTGTAGTTAACGATATTTTAACTTAACATACCTACCTATTATCAATTTATAATTGCTAGTAGTTGAGTATGACCATACATACGTTTACATTTGTTTCCTCTCAATAAATGTCTTATACTCACAAAATGATCACAAAATATTTCCTATATATGATTTGTAATTTACCCCACCCTACCGAGATAGAGTTGGTATTTTTTTTCAAGGTTATTGTCCCCCGAAACCTGTATTCTCTTCCCCATATCCTTACCCATCCCTTCCTTGTCCCCAGGTCCTTCAAATGATTTGAAGTTAGGACCCGAAATAAGTACTAGCACATTAGATGAGATGATTATCAAACTATCTCCCCAACTCAAATCATCCAAAGTCGACGTTCCAGCCCTGTCCGAGAAGAGGTCATCCAAGCATAGTGGACTAAAAACTGTAAGTAACCTGGGCATACTGAAGCGGAAAAACAGTAGGCATAATAAAATAGGCAAACTATCCCAAATTGACGTAAAAAATGAAACCTTTGCATCCTGTTCAGCCGGGCTTAAAAGCAAGAGCAGCATAACTTCTCCTGAAAAATCTCTTAAACGATGCACAGCTAAGCGTGGCAGCAAGGGAATATTATCCCTTACAGAGAAAATAGCAGAAGCTAAAGCAGGGCGAAAGAGCCAGACTAGCCGTCGAGAATTACCTGACCTGTCTCATTCGACCAGGCAGGTCAACAGGGGGAGGTTATCTCTTAACGATGCCGTAAATAGCCTGAATAATATGAATTTTAGACGAGTAGACGATAGCTCACGTCATACGGATGAAATTGGTAATGAAAAAAACGACCAATTAAGACAACTATTGCCTAGCATTGAAAGCGAAATTAAGGGCGTTTCCGTAGGAATCAATACTGATAAACTTGATAAAGAATACAGTAGCGTAGTATTAGAAAATATTGTAACCGAACCAACTAGTATAACGCAAATGAGCAGAGAGAGCGCCCCCCGACCTGGTGTTCTACCAACAACTATGACCAAAAAAACGAATGAGGAAGATCGTTTGGTTGCTAATGCCACTAATGAATTAATGAGGAATGTAATGAATAATAATTGTTCTTGTCAGAGTCATCCGATCCGAGTCGCGAACGAGATAGCAACAAACACACTCGTACGCGTCGACACGAACGTCCTAGTGGGTCTGGTCACAGTCTTTATAGGCATCCTAACTTATATATTATGGGGATGGGACTAAAATAAAACCCAATCTTTATCATATTTTTAATACCTATAAAATGTCGGCCCTATTTATTGATAGTAGTATGTATTTGCTACACTTGTCTCATCGTAATTTATTAAATGTCAGATGGGGCAAGGGAAACATTTGCGAGTAATGGAAAACACTCAAAATAAATCACAGTGTGTGTGTCGATGAATCTGATTTTTCGAAACAGATCTGGGTAAAAAATAAATATATGTCGTGATCGTTTTACGTTTATCAAAGCTATGATATAGAACAAAAACCTAACAGTTCCACTTTCCCATATGTTTCCCGTACCCCACCTGACCTTACTTCATGTTTATATTAAGATTTTCTTTATTTATGTTGTAATTATTGTAAGTGTAAATAAACCGTATTATGAGTACGCCGTGTATTTTCTTATTTTTGTTTCGTGATTAAATTTAGACGGAGTATGGATCGCGTGACCCGTGATGTTTCCAGTGCATACGTCGAACGCTCCATGTCCATTCCTAGAATTTTCACTCCGATGTAATTCGCTTTAATACACGAACTGAAATCAGGATCATCGGGTATTCGACCTCAATTTTAATCAAAAAAGGGTAATTGGGATCCTGTCGAAGCCAATACAAACCTCCCGCAGTAGGCACTAGTATTAAAGTCATTGGGGAATGAAAATCGTGTTTACAGGCTAGGCTGACCTATTTTTTTCTCTTGAATGAATTACCTTTCAACCTCAACTCGGTTGAAATAAAAGCTAATCTACTTACTCCAGTTCGGTTAATCAATAATGTTGGTTTAGCCTCTAAACTTCTGGGAAGCTAAGTAAAGAAGCATAATTTCAGATTATTATGAAACATCATCATATCAGCCGATAGACGTCCACTGCTGGAAAAAGTCCTCCCCTAAAAGTTCTCCACAACGATCGGTCATGCGCCGCCCCCATCCAATTTCTGCCCGCGATCCTAACCAGGTCGTCGGTCGACCTTGTTGGGGCCTTTCCACGTTGCGCCTTCCGGTTTGCGGTCACCACTCAAGAACATTCTGCCCTAACGGCCAACATGAAACATACTCGAATAATAATGTCGATTAAAGCCTAGACATATTCCGAGTCATATTAAATAATCGCTAAGTGCCTACACACACACGCCACCTCAAACTTGGTGTGAGTATCGTAAGTGCTAACGAGTCTTTTCAATGTTATTCCTAACAACATCACATGTCTAATGGTTTAACGAGAACTAATTCTTGGTGCGACTAGCTAGGAAAACACCATAATTGTCGGTAAACTAGTTAACAATAATGATTTTCGAACAAACTAGATGGTGTGGTTCTCGAATCTTGTTTGGCCGGTATGCAGGTAAAACGGCAATGATACGAATGTTTTAGTTTAGGATTATCAGGTATAAAACCTGTATGTAACAGGTTTATAATGTGAACAAATCGTGCATATTGAATTGACGTACTTCCAAATATTGACTCGAATTTTGCCGAATACGCAGTCGATATAGATGCCGTAAACTGGGGTTATTTTGATAATAGACTCCAAGAAGGCGAAGTAAAAACTTATGAAAGTGTTCGGAAACAAGCTTCTTAAAGTTGAAACCATAACCACCAATATGACCCCGTGAATCAAAGTGCCTATACATATTTTATCGTCAAAAAAATCTACAGCAGTTTTCTATGAATATTTTTGTCAATAGGCCAAATTTGCGACTACATTAATATTCAGGCGCTGCAGATGCAGTATGCTATGCATATTTGATTAATGCAGTCGAGTCCTTGAACTTGCCAGCTTAATAGCACAAAGTTCGGTTCGCATTGATTCATAACTCCGAATGGAACTCTGTCGCAATACGGCTACGAATTTTCCACTACCAACTGCAAATTTACATTTGAACTGCAGCTCTTAAATAATGTGGATAAGTTTAGTTCTGTTTGTGACGCGCTGGACTGTCTAATGTGAATGCAGCGTAGCGTGTACCGGTTCATAGACCGACAAGGTTGCACGTGTCGTATGATTTGTAGGCAGTTGGAACTTCTGCTTATTGAATTGTGTTAGTATATGTGTTAACAGCTAGCACTTATGAAACGTGGATATTGAAACGATGTCCAATCGTAATTGGTGTTGTGAGGCTTTTGGCATCGGATAGGCGTGATCGGTGAAATAGCATTGCGGTTTGGCCGCCGACCAAGGTTTGCGATTACGGGTGATAACTTAAAATTTGTAATTTATTTCCATGCCAGAGGGTAGTACATATTGTAACAAAACAGACCGTTCGTAGCCAACCGCAGACAGCAGCAGCAGACGACGGTTGGGCCATCATAGTCCAACGCCTACAGTTTAGGAGGAACTTAAGAAGCATCATCTTCTAGCCTTCCACAGATGGCTCTCTTTTACAGGGGCTTGTAGTCAAACTAGGGTTCCTTATAGTTTCGTCACGCTGTTGGTAAATATGTCTACTGGCTCTTCCTGTGACGTTTTATTGTAATCCGAACAATGTTTACGGAAACATCGGCAAAAGAAACAAAAACAATCATAAAGTCTAAGAATAAGAGTTTTTGCGTACCGTCAGCAGCTGATTATATT
Organism: Apotomis capreana; assembly: GCA_947623375.1. Lineage (NCBI taxonomy): Eukaryota > Metazoa > Arthropoda > Insecta > Lepidoptera > Tortricidae > Apotomis > Apotomis capreana. Next base: position 25,176,324 of record OX392512.1, on the reverse strand, counting down.
ATAAAAAGGTTTTTTCTTTCGTTTCGATGATTTAACCCAACGGATATCGAACGTTTTTAGACTGAGGTGCAGTTAAAAGTTAATAGGTACCTACTTATTTTATATCGGCGCCTTTATTTTCAAAATAGCGTAAGTAGTTAAATTTTCGGAGAAGAGAAAAATGGAATACGTACTCGTATTCATTTCAAAAGACATAAAAGCGTCAGTTTGTGTGTGTGTTAGTATGTATGTTTGTAAGTTCTAGACACGCTGAAACGACTGGACGTTTTTTTATGAAATTTGGAACGGACAATGTTTATAAGGGTAGTGTACCCGATTTCACTGTGTGTTAGTCTGTGAGAGCTCCTGTAAGCATCTACAGCATCTGTAGTTATTTTAACGGTTTGTGGGGCAGTCTCCACTCTCCAGTCAAGGTCCCCAGGAAATTGCGCGGGCCCGCCGCCGGCAGGGGCCCTGACCGATCTGCGAGTAATTTAATCGGCTCTATTCTATTTGTTTGTAAAGTTAACTAATTGGAAACCAAGTCCAAGTAATATTATAATAACGACTATAATATTATTAAAACTTTTTTGTGACATTAAATAAAGGCATGTATTTAAATCGATATCTGTATATTCCCTTTTTCGATCAAAATATTTGAAAGTTTCACCAAAAATACTGACTTGCACACTAATTATGCACACTAAATAATGCGAATTCAATATACTATTTAAAGGTATTTGCAAAACTGTTTTACTGGATATAAAAACAAAAAAAAAACTAACCTTACCTAACCCGGCCGAGTCGGATCTTAGTGTGCAGTGCGAGGATAATTAGTGCGCAAGTCAGTATTTTTGGTGAAACTTTCAAATATATCTGATGTACAAACCATATTTTTGGTGTGAATTCGGTTAAAAAGGTCATCTCGTTTTGTATGATGTTTAAGATTTTTTTGTAGGACATGTTCAGTTAATCAATTGTTTTTTTTTGCGCAGCATAAGTTTTTCTGGTATGCATTAAGTTAATTAGTTGAGTTACCTAGTGTACTGATAAATTATATAGATGTGCATTTAAATATATCCCTTAAATAAATGCATTAAGCTGTTAACACTCACGTAAAATTGTCAGATACGAGCCGACATGTTGCGAACTCGTATAGAGCTCTTCACCATCAGGGAATGCTACCCGTACCTCCTCCACAGCCTCACGGTAACTTTAGCACTGGTTGTGATAGTGCGGCCCGACGGTTCCTGATAATTTCATGTGGATGTAAATTCGCTTAATACATTTACTACTATATTAGCTTCCCAATACGATTGTGCGTGGGAAATCTGTCATCTCAGTACATTTTATAACCAAAATTCGATTAAAATGTACTGGAATGACAGATGTCCCAGGCGTCTCGTACAGGCGTAGCGTAATCGTATGTGAAAACCACTAAATAAGCCTTAGTATTAAAACAGTAACACCTAAGGTTGCACGTAGTAGTGACACCTAGATTAAATCCCTATCAAAATAGTAAAATTAACAATACATTTCTTTGGATTTTCTTTCTATATCAGCTCTCCGATTAACAAATAGCTCGTGTCCCCATGAGGCTCGAATAGCTCGGTGGTCTATACCGAGTGTGAATCCCTACCTTCACTATAGATATCGATAAACATGATTTAATCTACCGACAGAATCGGAATTGTTCCTCTACTTGAACTTATTTATGTAGGGAAATATAATAGAATTTGGACCGCGCACTTTAGGTTTAGGTTGCCTTTTGTTTGAGTTACATAAAAATGGACTAATGCCACTGCATGCATCATCGTAAGGGCGTCGTAACATCTCTACTCGCCGGTTTTCCATATGTGATTTTTATATATTTCAAACGAGAATTTAAAACCCAACAGAAAAATGTAATTGATAAACTGACTAAAGATTTTCGTATACAGTTTTGTGGCATATTTACCAAGAAAATTGTATTTTTGCTTCAAGGTGTCAACAAATATAATATGAGGATTTAAAAAATGGTACTCCTTTATATAAGTTATCCGTATATTCTGAGTGCAAATTAGGTACGTATCCCTACTAACGGGAAAAAATAATAATATGAATACCTCTGGAAAAATTAATGTTTTCATTAGAAACGTCGAGTTTAAGCCCTGTTTATACAGCTGCTACTGCTCGGAAACACGTGATGAGTAAGAATGCTAATGTAATTTACAGACTCACGAGGAACTCACTTATGATATGACCCGATTTTTCTTCCGGCAACCGGTTCCGTCGTACTTATACGAGTATTTAAAGGCAAGAGTGAAAACACCCTTCATTTAAGCATTATGTCTGCATTTTCCATGAAGCGAGATAATATAATAAGTACTCTTGTCAACCCAACTATCTAATAATCTTAGCAGGGTCTGCTAGACTTTTTGGCAGAGTAGCTTAGACGTCTACAGTTTTAATATCAAAATATTGGCTACAATTGTTGGAGGTAGTACGTTACAATACAATTTGTGCGATGTTGATATGGACGGAACATAGTATTACAACATTTACAACTTTGCTTATAGCTGAAGTTTCTACTTTCCATACTGGATGCTTATTCGCGTGCCAGTTGTGGTAGAAAATCACACTTAGATTGTTATCAATCAGTAAATTGCACGTGTTGCATCGTGTCGGAAGCGGGTCGTTACGTCGATTACGCGGCGGACGAGTTACGTGCCGTCTTCCCGTGAAGATCCTGTTGTAAGTAACGTTGCCGGTTGACCTCGAACCTTCGATAATACTGTTATAAAGGACTTCTTCAGGTTTAGGTTAAGTCCACTTTGTGTTTATAAAGTATAATTACCTATATCCGTCACTCTCGCGCCTTATCATATTCTGGCATTGTCGCACACGGGTGCGTTGCAAGCACCCTACGAGGGAGTCTGTCCTGGGGTTCTGTCATCCGAGAGGGGGTTGGCAGTCGATTGCTGAAGAATCGGCGTTCGAGTTTAAAATTGCTAAAGAAAGGGAAAGTGAGGTAGAAGATGAGTACGAACTTGCACGCATGCTGTGTTTTCTTGGGAAGGTATGGAGGGTGCCAGTGTCTGGGTGGGCTCGCGCTGCGGGCCCTTCGGGCCCTTGGGCTCGCGCGATATGGGCTCCTTTACAATAAGGCTCCGCACCTTCGGTGCTACGCAGAGCATCTATATTTCGCCGCGCCTCGAACACACCTCGCGAGTTAATTTGATCCTTTATCACATTTAGCATCAATTACTCTTAATCTATTGATTATGTTTTTTAGTCAAGTGAAAGAGAAAGTGGGCACTATGTCGTATCAGGAGACCAAAACACTATCAAGAAATAGGGAAGAGTGGCGGTTACTCCACCGACAAGAGCGAAGGTCTTAAATTATGAATGAATGACTCTTAATCTATTATCTGTGTCTTTTTATAAGTTTCCAATCTTTAGTGCGTCTATTCGCATTTATGCTAAAGAAAGGTTAAGCAATTAGTATACTGACCTATCCTAACCGCTGACCCGTAACTAATATAGTTCATATCACCCACGTCCACCCCAGTAAGTACCTGTATGTTATCCGAATGCCATGCAGCTCGCAAGGCGTCCGGCCTAGACCGTGACCTGTGCCACGTCCCGGGTCCAGTTATAACCTGACATTTGGCCCTGGAACTGTAATGCGCTGCAGCTATTGATATTTACGAACGATTTGTTTATTAATATAGTTTACATCACCCACGTCCAACCCAGTACCTGCATATAATCTGAGTACCATTCAGGTCGTATAATCCCGGCCTAGACCCTGACCTGTGCCATGTCCCGGGATCCAGTTATAACCTCTGACATTTGGCCACAGTGTGGGAACGATTTGTTTAATAAAAGTGTACCTTACATATTTAAGGATGGGTGAACATAATTAACCGAAAGGCGATATTTATATGTCAATCGTAAGCCAAAAATAATCGGCCTACCGAGGGTTCCGTACGAACTATGAAATCACTGCATATTGCTCTAACGAAAACAATTTTATATGTTCTCACATGAGAGTAAGAATTCTGCGGTAATCTAAATGTTTGTGTGAGGGCTTTCCTATACTTTCTCTGATCTTTTTTAAAAGAAGCGACGCGAGCGTGTGAAGAAATCGCCGTTTGATTTATTTCAAGTACGTACAAACCGATCACTAGACGAATCAACACTTACCTTTTAATTATCTATTGAAATCAGTAATAATAAGGAAATCCTCTCAGATATTCGAGTTCTTGGAAGAGGTGTTTGCTTGAGAGACCTTTTGATCAATTAGCCTGTTATTCTGTCCCAATTGTCGCCGTACTCCTAATTGGCGGAAGCCCGGCACAAACAAACAGCCCGATGGATTAATTAAAATGGCTTATTTTGTTGTGAGGTCGACTCAGTTTTTATAACATAGTTGACTAGCTAGACTATAAATATGCGAGCCTATGATGGTTGCTTTTATCACGCGATAAATGAGTGATAAAGCATCCGTCTCGTTTTGACAAAATGCGAGTCTGAGTGACAGATGCTTTGTGAATATTTATCACGTTATAAACGCAACCATCAAGGCCTGCAGGTTATTTTTAAACAAACAAGGGCTGCCGTCCACGGCGTGCACGCTGTGATGCGCTGGCTGTTTTCTACGATTTATCATCGATCTCGTCATCAGATCTTCACCAAAATTTTATGGGACCAACTTTGGAGAGATTCAGAGATAAATTCAAAATTTAAAAACCCCCAAAGAACAATAGTTAGGAACGATCTCGACGGACAAGGCTTTCTGTTAAAAAAACCGCATTCAAATCGGACCATCCGTTTGGGAGCTACGAAGCCACACACAGATACACGTGTTAAACTTATAACACCCCTCTTTTTGTGTCGGGGGTTAAAAAATAATTTTCCGAATCGGTTATCATGGAGTTTTGAGGTTACCTCTGTTGAAAATAGACGCAATCAGCTTTGAAGCTTACAAAATGTAAACTGTCTTCTTAATGTAAGGAGATGGGTTCACTGCTTACTAAATAAAATACCTGTCGTCTTAAAACTGAACGTCGTAAAGTATTCCCTTTTATCTTTTTTGACGGGCTTTGTTTAAAGCCATTATAAAGAGACTGTTAAACAAAATTGACGATCATCTTATCGTTTTTGGCTACAGAATAATAGCTACAGCAAGCAGTGAATATACATTATTGAAGGTATCAAAGCACCTTCGAAATTCATGAAATATTCTATAAGATGTTAAACACCTTTAAAGCAAATAGAATTTTCATCCATCATTGTTCACAGGTCTTTTTAAGAACGCAATTAACTTAGAAAAATCTCATCGAATATCACTAAAAACAGGACTAATTATAAACGTCCAAGTATGATTTGTTTATTGTTGCGTATTGTCGTATGCTTAGAAGAATGTAGAAGCAATATTGCTTTCGTCCGGGGTTAGTACCTAGTGGGAGGCGGGTTTAATGCTAAATGCATTCTGCAGTGAAGCGGGGCTAACGTGATTGATGGCTGTCGTGCATACACAATGCCGAATAGGCGTAGGTTACGGTAGGATAATTCTACAAATTTTTCAATATTTTTTTAAGTAGGTAAGTCCAGGGTGGTTAGTATAGCGGGAGACGGGCTTAAGGCTAAGTGCGTTTCGCAGTATAAGCGGGACTAATGCGCTGCGTGCTAACTCGTGCAATACGCAATTCCGAGTAGGTAGGTGTATAGGCAGAAGGAAAACTCATAAGTTATATAAGTTATATTGAGTCTTTGGGGATTTTAGTTAGTTACTACCTACTTTCGTGAGCCATCGCTTAAAATTGAAAATTTCAGTACGCTTAATGTGTCAGGGCGGGCTGACATGTTTCGAACTCGAAGAGTTTATTTTTAGGGATATCATTACTATCGATTTCACGACGCGTCGACCGGTCCACTCTTGTAGGTGTTTTTAGGTACCTTACAGAGTGACGACCGCGTACCGTATGACGCAACGCGGGAAGGCCCCAAAAAGGTCACCCACGGTCGGATGAAGATCGCGGGTACTAGTTGGAAGATGGTGGACGACTGGTAGATGTGAATAATGAATATGAATATCCATGAGGGTTGTTTTTGCCAGAAATGGACATTAGAAATCTACACAACACGCGCCCACAACGCTAGAAGTTTACATATTCTCATTGTATTAGCAGTTAATGCTAAGTGCATTGTGCAGTCCGCGATTCCCTAGCTACAAAACAGCCCATGTTGCTGTGATAATGGAATGCTGTTCCGACATTCTATAGTCTCGTAACAGTACTGCAGCAGCACTATAGTGGAGTCTGGAAGCCTAATGCAATTGCCTTGTGAGTTAACAATAAGCAAGTATAGGCTCTTACGGGCTTAACTAAAGAATTAGAACTCTAATGCTAAATTACAAGTTGAGAAAAACATGTCATCAATCTAATTAGTAGATTTTCGTCAAACTTAAAAATCTGAGAAGCGAGGCAAGCGAGCTATCCAATAACTCTCATTCATAATAATTCATTCGTTTAAGAGAACGTCTAGTCTACCCTAGCAAAATGCGTTGGCGGTTAAAAGTTGGCAATTACAAATACATTTTTCACCTCACTCGCTCGGAAAACCTCCGTTTATAGGGCGAAATCTGCGTGCAAAAGTCTATTTTATCCGCTAGCGTGCAAAAGTAATTTGAATTTCGAACACGACGATTTGATTCTCTGTGGTGCATGTAACTTTTTTATATTTAAGACTCCTTCAACGCGTGACTGATTTCATCAGTCGATAAATCTTCGAATAACCAATCAATCCACGCTAATAAAGGGCGATCTGGTCTGGCCGGCTAAAATCATATGTACGTTTGAATACTTCTTTAAAAAAAAAACACCTACAATATCACGTCCAGAAACCTGGTTTGTGGTTACAGATTTTTAAGTTTTTATTTTTTCTACACTTTATTATATGTTGAATATGTTTATATATATTAATAGCAAGTTAATAGTAAGTATTTCAGTTTCATTTACATATTTTGACTAGTAAATATATTAAATACATCACAAATTTTTGATATTTATTTGTTATAAAAGTTGGAACATAAGAGTGTAATTTCTGAACGCACCCGAGAAAAAAATAAATAATTAAAAAGTTGGAAGTTTTCACAATTCACGTAAACAAAACAACGTAAATAGGTTCTGTGGAGAATACATACTGTTGTCTTACTTTATAGAAATATGGAAAACAAGAAAGTTAAGCCCAATTTGGAGTATTTATTCAATGCTAAAAGCCTGCATTAAAATGAAAAAGGATTTGTTATAAATAATTGGAGACGATAAGTAATTTACCGAAACTATTGGCGTTTTTAAAGAAGATAAAGCCGAAATAATCTTGTGAGGATCCCATCGTCCAATAACTTCCAAAGCAAGTGTTATGGAAAATACTTCCGAGTGGCCAACTAATCCTTCCCAGAATGCCATTCTCCCACATTCACAACGAATGTGTCAAGTAGTTTCAAATACAAATATAATATAACAGTGCTTAAGAAAATGCTCATGGTTCAATCTTAGATTCCTTCGCTTGCTCAGCTTTCAATTTCAACACTCGCGCCAAATAACAACTTTGCAGCCTTGCATAACAAATAACTATTCCTTTAGATTTGAATCATAAATTGAATAACTGGAATTCTGTCCCTGAACTACGGCTCAACTCAATACGCTAAGAGCCAATACCGGGAAAAGTAGTGCAACCTTTCCTTTACTATGAATCCCTGCAAGCCGGTTTTGACCCATTTCTCGTGTTGCAAACTTGTGAATATGTTTAGTTCTAAAGTCCAGATCGTACTGCGTACAGTGAGCAGCAGAAGTAGCAAAGCAGAATAACACAATGATCTGTACATCCCGTATTCTTTTGATAATAGAGTCCGTGTGAATATAATTTTGAGCACTGCGAGCGTAGTAACTTATGGCGCTGACTGTCCTTGCTAAGTTTGTAACGTTCAAAAGAACCCCCGATGTGAAAAGTAGGTACGTCTAGCGGCTTATGTTTTGGAGTACCATTTCCAAATTTGCGTGACCGTAATACTCTTAACAGCACTTCAAAAACAGAACGTTCGTTAATAGGGCTTTTATATTAAAAGAGGTTTCTCCTTTTTTTCGAAGACTTCTATTCGATAGGCCTTTGTGATAAACTATGTACTCATATTAGGATTTTAATCAATACGATGTTTAAGCAGCGGCCGCGGCAGGGTCAGCTGTATTATATAGTATATAAATAGAGCAAGAATCTTCACTGCATACTGCAATGCATACTGATTCATCATTTTCTTCAGTGTGAAAAAAACAATAAGTATTAAAATGTATACGTCAAGCTATCTAGTAGTAGTAACAATGTTGTTGTTGTTACAGACCAGTACACCCTGGACAGCGAGTACATCAAGCGATACCTCGGCGAGCTGACGCCCATGCAGGAGTCCCGGCTGCTGCAGCTTAGGAAGTGGATCGCTGACCTGCAGAAGGGCAAGGTAAGGAATACCACAAACCTCAGCTAACAAGCAATATGCCCTACTAATCTGGAGAAGGACTATCTGTTGTTGTGAAGTGGTGTCCTGAATTTTTGATTAAATTCCGAATAAGTTTCTGTCGAAAATTTCATTTTTGTAACAAGTCTTTATAGCCCACTGTACTTTTCTTTGAACACCCATCAATTGCTCACCGACACGATTGTAAAGACCCCAAACTCAATAGAATTGATTTATGTATTACAGAGTTTCTCGTGCCACTTCCCGGCTCCATCATCAGACCAGCTCCATGGTACCATATTATTGTATTGTCATTCATCATAATTTCAGCTCAATCGGTTGAAGATATCTATATGCTTCAAAATTTAACACTTTCGCAACCAGATATAAAATTTAACCCTACCCCAGAAACCGAGAGCCCGCTAGGTGGGTAGCTCTTTAAGCAAAAATATACGTGACCGGCATCTGAGCAAAGATTACGAGTGCCTACCAGGCGGGTTCCTGGTAACGAAAGTGTTAAAAGATTCTACCTGAACAAACATACTTACATAGTTAGTTACGTACCTACATTATAAGTTAAATAAAAGCTTGTAAAAAACACTCTTTAACTAGCTAGACGCCTATATAAAATATAAAATCCGGAAGACACCGCCGGGACGTATACCGTAGGTTGCAGTGAGGATACTTAAGTCGATGTAGTAATGACAAGTTCTCTCCAGGTACCATCGGACACGACGCTGCTGCGCTTCCTGCGCGCGCGCGACTTCAGCGTGGAGAAGTCCCGCGAGATGCTCTCGCAGTCGCTGCTCTGGCGCAAGCGGCACCAGGTCGACCGCCTGCTCTCCGAGTACGAGACGCCGCCTGTAGTAGCGCAATACTTCCCTGGAGGCTGGCACCACCATGACAAGGGTATAGCAACTCCCATCATCCCAATTAAATCAGTTCTATAACATTTTATCGCTTATATAAAGGTGGGTACGCATTTGAGGCAGCCTCGGGTTGAGGCACGCACGGCTCGGCCATTTGCTCAAATGCGTACGCGCCTCACGCGCCGCGCGCGGGCAGCGAGCGAGCAGCTCGCGGCGAGCCGGCCGGCGGCGGTCTTTTGACCGCGCTCAAAGGCGCCTCAGTGTGCGTGCCTCGTGTAATGTGGACGTGTATCCGAGCGTGCCCGCGAGCGGCGCGCGCGAACAAGTTTTGACTTGTCAATTGTCATTGCGTACGGCGCCTAGATTTGCTGGTATTTATTTATAATTTAGAATTAATACGTCTTATTTTAATAATGGTGTGGGATAATGAAAAGTGTATTCTGTTAATACAACTATACGAAAAACAAAATCGGTAAATGATTAGAGGAAAGTGCCGAAATAGTGGTAACTTTTTCTATGTTATGAATATTTGATGTCAAAATACGATCCGGAAGTGTTGGTGTTAGCTCAGCACGGTAATGGATCAAAGCAGGTGTCTTAGGAGGACAAATGTTATAGCTTGTCAAATAGTATTCTACCATGTTTGTTACTTTTTCACCCATACCAGTAGGGATGAAGGTTCAAAATCCGTGCTTGACATGCGATGAAAGTGGATTCTGTCTTGAGCTTGATTTTCAAATGTAATTTGTTTAAGTAAATGTATACCACATGAATCATGATTTTTATATAACTGTTTCATCCACCACCGAGGACATTTTTTTCTTCTTTTTATTAATAATTCTATGAATTACTATAAACGCAGCAACAGCTGTTATTGCGCCCGACGCCATTTTGTGCGACGCACAAAGTCGGCTCACCGCGAGCGCGTTGCCTCACCCGAGCATAGAATGTGCTAAAGTTTTGCTCGTGAGCAGCTCGCCGCTCGGAGTGAGCGTGCCTCAGGCCGAGCCGCTCAAATGCGTACGCACCTTAACGGGGAGTGCTCAGAGGAATTGTTCGGATAGATCTCTGCCGCATCTACGCGAGAATTCTTTCATCCTCACCACTTAGATAATTGGCAGTCCATAAGTGTGTGTTTTTCTAGAAATTTATTGCCTCGCACAACTTGATTGTGGAATGAATTGTCACTTGCGGTATTTCTGGACCGATGCGACCTTCAAACCTTCTAGAAAAGAACGTACTCCCACCTGAAAGGCCGGCAACGCACTTGTGACTCCTCTGGTGTTGCAGGTGTCTGGGCGACGGTAATCGCTTTCCACCAGGCGACAACATTGAATAGAATAGAATATTTTTTATTGCACACCTAAACAGGATATATACAAACAAATTCAGATACAAACAAATTCAGATTTCACGAAACATTAAATAGAGGTAAACAACAGGCGGTCTTATCGCTAAAGAGCAATCTCTTCCGGACATAATTTTATATATATATTTTTAACCTAACGGTTACTTTAGTAGGTAATTATTATACAGACTTATTAGGATTATTTCCCATCATATTCTCGATGCTTGAACAATAAAAGAAACCTTCTTTATATGCGGTTAAGGTTAAAAATTAAATGAGAACAAACTTGCACGAAAAACAATAACGCAACTTGTTTTAAGGGATATATTTAAATGCACATCTGTATAATTTTTCAGTACACTAGGTAACTTCACTAATTAACTGAATGCATACCAGAAAAACGAATTCTGTGCAATAAAAACAATTGTTTAACTGAACATGTCCTACAAAAAAAACTTAAACATACGACCTCGCTTGCCCGTTTGCCGCCTATGACGTACCAAAAAAACTTCTGCATTACTTCAAGACCCGCATTGCAACATAAAAACTTCAATAATGCTGATATTATGTTCACCTTTTCTTTCGACATCGATTAAATTTGTACTATCCTAGAAACCCAATATGTCACCAAATTGTTTCGACGGTTAGATTAACTCTACAAATTGAGATAATACTATTTTAGTTGTTTCTGGCCTAGCCCTTATCGCCTACACCTCGGAACCGGATCTCCCCTCCTGTTTCTTGAGGAATTGGGGGGACAAGGTACTCTGAAGTTCCTGTTGCAACGTCCCGTTCAAATACAATTAACATGAATACGAGGGATTATTAGCGCGTTATGAAATTCGAATTTGGAACACCAGAGCGACCTCTCTGTTGTAATGGTGGTAATATGCGTCGTGTTGCAGACGGGCGGCCGCTGTACATCCTCCGGCTGGGGCAGATGGACGTCAAAGGCCTCCTCAAATCCGTCGGCGAAGACGGCCTCCTGAAGTTGGTAAGTGTTGTTGTTCGGACATAGGATTACTTTTCCCTAGATGTATGTGTGGAGCATTTATCCGCTACATTAGCTGGGTTACCTAGTAAAACAGTTAAGCATAATATGGATCGCTATAAAAGCCTTATCACACTTGCGAGTTGCGAGCGAATTTTGTGTAAATGCGATCAAGCAGCGAGTTCGCCGCGACTGATGTTGTATAGAAAGCACGCTCCCAACTCGCAAGTGTGATAAAGCCCTAACCTGAAAAAAAAAAAAACTAGAAGATGCAACTTCGTCCGCGTAATTTTTTCTTCATCATCGTTGTAAAATGTATCCTATAATCATCTTTGGATGTCCAGCTATCCATGTACCAAAAATGGATAAATTCCATCCAGCTGTTTCGGTGTGATGAGCGGACAAAGGGTGGATTTATCATTTAATAGTAGTAGAGATGTTTCTTGTTGTAGATTTTCCAGGTTTCATCTAAATCCGTTCGATTTATTGAGTCACAAATATGCAAATATATTCACAAAGTTTCGGTTTTTGCGATCATAAACAAGCTGAGTTTCTGTTTTTTATTTCCATCGATTTAGCTGAGATCGTCACAATTTGGTTAGCAACGTTTCTGTTGTGATATGTATTCTGTTGTGGGTTGTGGGCTTTGACAGAATAACAGTTGCAGTTTGCTTTGCTTGCGAATTGCAACCCCATGCTGAGTCAGAGCCGTTTTCTTTCACATTGACTCATTGGCGACAACATTACTTCACATACGATAATTAAAAGAACACTGTTATGACAATAATGTCCTGTCTGTGTGTGCTATTATTGGATAAACATTTTTCTTTCTTACGTCCTATCATACGTCCATCAAAATATTGGTGACAATCAGAGTGCGCAGCAATGTGAATTACGGAGTTAAATTTGTGACTACAGGAAAATGTAGACACTAAATTATATATGTACATACTTAGCGCAACTACTGTACAAGAACAAATTGGATGCGAAAAGTAGATTTTTTACAGTAAACGTTACTAGTATTCTTGTAAATAGCATGCACATAGTACGATATACTGGCGCTATTATGTAGTTAACTGGTTTAAGGTTGCTCTGCATTTAGCTGCATGCCAGTCATATAACTGGCGTTAAGTAACTAATTGACCAACGTTTGTATTTATTTATCGACCGTGAAGTATATAAATGACTCCATTGCGCAACCATCTAGTATTTATGACGATGTTATAGTATGTTCTAATTCTAACAAATAAAAAGCGTATAAATCTGCGAGATCATTTTTGCTAACAAGGTTACTAAATTTTATGTACATATGCATGTTAAGGAGAATTACTACTGCCCATCTTTGCTTATCGTCCGTTTACTTTAAGTTTGCACCTGGTAACTATGTCGTCGCATACAAATGAGCTTCAAACTTTACGTAACCGGGTTGAAAAAGTCCAGGTTTGGTTCTCGACTGATCCTTCTCCAAAACTTAACCAATTGTAACGAAATTTTGGAAATTAAGTTTTGGAAGAGGAAATAGTCGAGTCCGAAACCTCGATTGAAATAAATAAATAAATATTATGGGACAAATAAATATTCTCGGACAATCATACACATACCTACACAAATCGACCTAGTCCCAAACTAAGCAAAGCTTGTGCTATGGGTACTAGACGAAGAAATACATATATTGATAACATCCATGACCCAAGAACGAATATTCGAGTTCATCACACAAATATTTGCCCTGGCCGGGATTCGAACCCGGGACCGCCGGCTCAGTAGGCAGGTGTTTGTCGAGCCAAACTCAACGTCAGAACAAAGTTATGCATTTTGCTCCAGACAGAATTCGAAAGTAGGTACTGTTTAGTTCGGCACAAGAGTTGAGTTGACACTAGTACATTCAACCACTTATGTTATGTTCCAGACACTTCACGTGTGTGAAGAGGGTCTCAAACTCCTGGAAGAAGCCACCCGCTCCTCCGAACACGCGGTGCACTCCTGGTGCCTGCTCGTGGACCTGGACGGGCTCAACATGCGGCACCTCTGGCGGCCTGGCGTCAGAGCCTTGCTGAGAATCATCCAGATCGTCGAGGCCAACTACCCGGAGACCATGGGCCGTGTGCTGATCGTGCGCGCCCCGAGGGTGTTCCCGATACTGTGGACCATTGTCAGCACGTTTATAGGTAAGCTCCTCTCTAGTTATGATCTCCTAGTAGCCTGGTAGCTGCCTTAAGATTTTCCAATCAATAGATCTTGTAGAATCGTGCGCTCAGGGTAACTATACTGTAGAATATTTCTAAAACATTTGTAGGTATTCTAGTCATGAGCTTTTGATTACATTATTTAAATTTATTGCCTACTAGCGACCCGCCCCGGCTTCGCACGGGTGTGATGCTATATTATGGGTGTATTATACATATGAACCTTCCTCTTGAATGACGCTATCTATTAAAGAAAAATGCATCTAAATCCCTTGCGTAGTTTTAAAAATTTAAGCATACGTAGGGTCAGACAGACAGACGGCAGGAAGTGACTTTGTTTTATACTATGTAGTGATAGTGATCAACTTCTTGGATACCAACCTAGCGTGGACCACGTCCTTTGTAAATGTTGTTATCTAGACTAGTCAAGACTTGTACTAAAGGTCAATCGTCTGGACGTTAATAGGCAGATGAGCATGTGCCTACCTATACCTATGCTTGCCTAACTTCTGTTCTTTCTGATCTGAGACCTGATGTATCCTATAATGTATGAAGAAGAGTTATCATTATTCACGTTGACGCCTACAAACCATATACATCTGGAAAGTAACTGTATTTTATTGCATGTTGTGACACCTAGAGACTTTATACATCTCGTATATTTAATATTTTAAATTGGTCGTTAAAATTTCATTTTAATGTTTCTACTTAACATTGATTTGGAGTAGCTATACATCTCCTTTACGTGTACCCATGTAATTATAACACAAATGTAATGTAATTGTTTTAAGTATTATTTACGAAAAAAATTACTTACTGTTGAGTTTCTTTCGGCTTTCTTCTCAACAGCGGTCTCCTCTTGCGAAATGCCGGTGGATTCACAATCTGACTTGTAAAAGTGCCCTTGAGGCCTACTTACTGAATAAATTATTTCATTTCATTTCAATCACTTGAAAATCAATAACTTTTTACTCAATCCAGATACTACCTATTCTTACAAACTGTTCCATAACGCTCCAGACGAGAACACCCGCAGCAAGTTCCTGTTCTACGGCGGCAAGGACTACCTGCAGCCGGGCGGGCTGCTCGACTACATCCCCAAGGACCTCATACCCGACTTCCTCGGGGGACCCTGCAAGGTAATTCACCGCACGTATGATTTCCGGCTCGTTGCATCAAAACATTTGATTTTCTGGCAACTATGACCCATATACCTTAAAACGTACATACACGTCAAATGACAATGTAAGGAAAAGAACTAAATAACTAGGTCACATTTTCTTCTGCGATGTACTACTGTGGCAAATTATAATGAATTAATGACAAGAGGATTCATAATGTTTTGATAATTATTGTCAAAAAGAGTTCTTCTTCATAGAAGCTCTAGCTGATAATCTTTCTTCTCTCTTCGATATAGTTTCTGCAAGGACGCCTACATCCAAAAATGGCATAAATCTTTACCTTATATCTTGTATGAAAACATAACTATAAACTCTTGATAAAATGTTCGTAATTTTTTAAGAAGTATAAATTAGGTTCTTATTACACTTTGCTCTCATTATTAGGTAAGACTTTAAGAACAGATTCAGAAAACGGGTTCGTTTATGCATAAACAACCAAACAGAATCTCTAAAAGTGCTCCGCAAAACTTGTACTTTTCAAATTATTTAGTAGGTTGTAAGTTTCGCTTCACAAAAGGGAGTTTTGTGAACAGTCTATTGTGTTATAGAATGGACGAAGTTCGCCCGCCTGCGCGGGTCGCTTTAACTTGTAGCAAAGATATTGTTTCAATACGTTGCATAAGTTTACCTAGTTTAATTGGTTCCCTATCCGACTATCCGAAGACATTATACGATTGGTGGACAGCAACCGACAGAGACAGACAAGCCTCCAAGGACGAAAATCAATCTACATACCTATTTTGTCAATTGATTTGAGTGAAGTTTACAAGTATATTTAAATACCTAATAATGCGTTGGCAAAATAAGAGACACACTATTTAATAATAATCTACTTATTGCAGAGTGAAATCATTCCTTTTTAGATTCATAATTGATTTTTTTAATCTAAAACATTTTCTATTTATTACTCGAACTTTGAACTACGATTAACGTTTACGATGTCGTCAAAATATTTTTTTTTATCTATAATTTTATGTGAATATTTATGACGAGTCTACAAAGTTACTTAAGTATTCCACCATAAAAAATCCAATTCAAAGTTTAAACGCATATAATTTTAACGTCCTCAAAACGTATTTGAGCTTTTGATCAACATCGATATTTTTAGTAGCGTGTTAATTGTGTTTTATCTGTCTTTACCATGCTCCGCGACAACATACCTATACCGGGTCATTTAAGATGTTTATGAGTGCGCCGCTGCCTATACATGGTTATATAATTAATTGCGTCAGTGGGTACTAGGGATAGGGTTTTGAAACCTTCCAAACTTTATATAATCTTTCCATCAACATTTGCAGATTTTAAATGAATATTAAGGAGTAAATGTGTTGCGGCGTTTGTTCATATACTCGAAATCTTTATACCAATATCCTGTTAATGCGTCCCCGTGGTACGCACCAAGTGGACTCTTTTGGTTGACTAATTCACAAATATGTACAGTTTCAAAGCGAATTCATTTGTTATTAAGTTATGAATAGTATCTAAGATATCTTATTGAAACGTTCGTGAGACATTTAACAAATGCATTGAGCGGATTACACTCACCTGAAATAGTCAGGAACGGCCCGACATAATTATATTCTCAGGGACTACTGGGTAACAGTCTCGCGGTAACATGTCAGGCCGATCCTGACAATTTCACGCGAGTGTAAACGGCTTAATACATTTGTTAATATCTGGTTTTATATCGTTTGCCAGAATTTCATATGCCATGACAAATGAAATTCGGGGAAGTGAAATACTCCCGTTAATATCTAAGTGTTATTTTCTATCCGTGTCGCAGTCGGACATAGTAGACGCGTCGTTGAACGTGCCGCACCAGTATTACGACTACGTGAGCCGATCCTTGTTTAGTTCACACGTACTTAACATTTGTGCTCGACTCGACTCTGTTCGCCAATCACACGAAACTATTCATTGTATAGCTCACTGGTATAAACAGTAATATACTTCCATATAGGTAAATTGAGCCAAAGTATAGTCTATCCGGAATTGTAAGAATAAATTATGTCAAACTGGCACAAGTGAAAATCTACCTTAAAATACAAGTAAGTATACGTTCATGTGTAACTTGTGCCTAATTAATTTGATTTGATCAAAGAGATCGGGTAGACCTTACTTACATACGTATAATACTTTACATATGTAGGTTTTTGCATTTCAATTCCGGCAATGACCAACCTGTTTAAAAAGATGTTCTTGACGTTTCTTATTAATGAATTGTTATGCTATTGTATACTTATGGTGCGATCTCAGGCACCTGTCCAACTTGTATGCAGTCCCTAATATATTTTTATGAAGCCACGAGTTTAGAAACTTTCCATAAGACTCTTTTGCATAGAATAGCCAAATATTTCAGGCTATTTTTAAAATAGCGTGAATTCTTAATCAGATTCCTTATAAGATGAAATTTCTGTTCTATATTATTTTAGTGTACATATTTTTGGTCAATTTAGGCTGTATGGATCTACACTACTGTTTGTACTATAACAGTCACATTGTGCGTCGACTACCTGTATGTCTGTCAGCCTCTACCGCCACAGATAGGCACCCGAGGTATTCACGGATCACTCGTACGTCTTCTTAGATACGTCACTTATTCATGTTCACTACGCATTTAATGTACGCTACTATTACTCATATGGATACATATACTAATAATGAAGGCGCTATTGGAGCTAGGAAGTCATTCATAAGTTCAATAAGTATTTTCGCTATGGTTAGAATAAGTATTCGCATGTATATCAATTTCCGAATTTTGGGACAAAAATATTATAATTGACCTGTCAAGACTTTATGAATATACGCTTACGAATGAATGAATATTGAATTACCACCTTAACCTAAATATTTACATACATAAAATACATTAAAATTTGACCGACTTCTACAAGACTTTTTAACCGACTTCGTATTACATTTTTATATTGATACTACTGTCGGAACTCGATAGATTTTCTTTACGAATTTCTATAACATTGTTAGACCAGGCGTCACCACTATACTAGTTCTCCTTAGTATTAAAGTAGAACCTAACCGATATTAATATAATTTAACCATTACGGATTATACAACATTCATGTACCTAAAGCAACTTTAGAGTTAGGATAAGAATTGATCTGTCTTTCCATCTAACCTATACCCTATTCCTCATCTCACCCTCTCTGTGCAGAGCTTCGTTCACGAGGGCGGTCTGGTCCCGAAGAGCCTCTACGTGAGCGGCGCGTTCACGGAGCGCGACGGCGACCCGCTGTGCGAGGACAGCATCTACCGCTCCGTCAGCCTGTGCAAGGGGCAGGTGGGTGCAGCACGCCGGGGCCGGGGACGGAAGTGTTCCACAGATAATGGAACCCCGCCGATTTGAGAGCACGAACACTTTGTCAAAGAGTACAGATGAATAGATAATTCAATCTCAAAACATTTACTAAACCCGTGCAGCACTTATTTGGGTTAGGATGTTGCTTTACATTGCCGGCACAAAACGTTGGTCTCTTTCAGTTCAGACTAGTTCGCGAGTTTGAGAGGGATAAACGTTTTATATCGGTGATCATGCTACCGGGCTTGATAAGATGCAACAATTGACTACAAAATAGTACAAGCTCTCTGTTTTTCACGTAAATATGTACTCTTTGGCTAACGTCAAACATTCGTACCTACTCCGAAATCCACGGGGTATGCTGATAATAAAATTCAACACACACCTGAACAAAATAAAAAAAATGTTTAAGAATTCATAAGTTTATTCAGCCTCTGCGGCCACTTTTACAAGCTACTTATGATTATGAGCTTACAAATAATGTGTCAAATTTAAGAAAGTAGCTTTTTGAAACTCATGTTCTATTTAGTATAGACAGTCTACTAGCATCAGTTTTCCATAAATAAGCCCTGATACGTTGTAAAGATCCAAAATTTACAATAAGTTTAGGTACAATTTGGGCGTAATACTTGAAATGTCGACTGTATCGGACCTCTCATCAAAGCATACTGCATTACATCAGCCCCGGTTCCGTTATAAATCAACGGTTCCTAACAGCGCCATCTGTCTGCAGGTGCACGAAGTGATCGTGGCGAACAAGGACCCGCAGAGCGTGCTGACGTGGGACTTCGACGTGCTGCGCCACGATATCGCTTTTACCGTCTATCGGTCGCCGCACGATTTGCCGGAAGATGATCCCACAGGTACACCTACTGTAATCTTATTTTTTCTTTACATGCTGTAGTATTTAAACATGTTCGTATCTCAGATAAATGTAAAACCTTTTCATAAGCTAAATATAACGACCTTATGCTCATTATGCCAAAAAGTTAGTGGTTCAGTATATGTAGTGAAGAAAAAAGTTGCCTAAATTTAATTAAAGGAAACAAATTTTGCTTTCAAGATACAATTGTGCAATTAATAGAAAATTTAAACTGGCGTTTAGCCATAAGGACGCCGAGGGTATAAATAAAACTCATTTACAATTGGTGCCGTGACCAGGATTGTGTAATCCTGGTCACCACACCAATTGTAGACAAGTAAATTTTCATAGGTATTTGGTAGTTGGACAGCAAATAATGTTTAATATTATTTAAAATTATAATTACAGTATAAGTGTTGATATGGATACAGAGAAACGTATGTTTATGTAGAACCAGTATGTCCTACCAAGCCAAGTTGCTGCAGAAGGTTGACGACTCAGATACCTGAATTCAGTTATTTTATTCGTAATAAACATAAGACACATTTAAGATGCTGATACGATGTTATATATGTATCGCAAAGACAAGTTTAGTAGGTAAATATCGTCCTGTCTGTGCAGTATGCACGGGAGCAGGCGCCGGCACGGAGGAGGGCGGCTCGGCGCTGGCGCGCGGCGACTGGCGCGAGGGCGAGCACTTCCACAAGGTCGAGCCCACGCTGGTCGCGCACGACGGAGAGAGCATACAGGTGACGGACTGTTATACTGTCCCAGCAGTGTGCACGGGAGCAGGCGCCGGCACGGAGGAGGGCGGCTCGGCGCTGGCGCGCGGCGACTGGCGCGAGGGCGAGCACTTCCACAAGGTCGAGCCCACGCTGGTCGCGCACGACGGAGAGAGCATACAGGTGACGGACTGTTATACTGTCCCAGCAGTGTGCACGGGAGCAGGCGCCGGCACGGAGGAGGGCGGCTCGGCGCTGGCGCGCGGCGACTGGCGCGAGGGCGAGCACTTCCACAAGGTCGAGCCCACGCTGGTCGCGCACGACGGAGAGAGCATACAGGTGACGGACTGTTATACTGTCCCAGCAGTGTGCACGGGAGCAGGCGCCGGCACGGAGGAGGGCGGCTCGGCGCTGGCGCGCGGCGACTGGCGCGAGGGCGAGCACTTCCACAAGGTCGAGCCCACGCTGGTCGCGCACGACGGAGAGAGCATACAGGTGACGGACTGTTATACTGTCCCAGCAGTGTGCACGGGAGCAGGCGCCGGCACGGAGGAGGGCGGCTCGGCGCTGGCGCGCGGCGACTGGCGCGAGGGCGAGCACTTCCACAAGGTCGAGCCCACGCTGGTCGCGCACGACGGAGAGAGCATACAGGTGACGGACTGTTATACTGTCCCAGCAGTGTGCACGGGAGCAGGCGCCGGCACGGAGGAGGGCGGCTCGGCGCTGGCGCGCGGCGACTGGCGCGAGGGCGAGCACTTCCACAAGGTCGAGCCCACGCTGGTCGCGCACGACGGAGAGAGCATACAGGTGACGGACTGTTATACTGTCCCAGCAGTGTGCACGGGAGCAGGCGCCGGCACGGAGGAGGGCGGCTCGGCGCTGGCGCGCGGCGACTGGCGCGAGGGCGAGCACTTCCACAAGGTCGAGCCCACGCTGGTCGCGCACGACGGAGAGAGCATACAGGTGACGGACTGTTATACTGTCCCAGCAGTGTGCACGGGAGCAGGCGCCGGCACGGAGGAGGGCGGCTCGGCGCTGGCGCGCGGCGACTGGCGCGAGGGCGAGCACTTCCACAAGGTCGAGCCCACGCTGGTCGCGCACGACGGAGAGAGCATACAGGTGACGGACTGTTATACTGTCCCAGCAGTGTGCACGGGAGCAGGCGCCGGCACGGAGGAGGGCGGCTCGGCGCTGGCGCGCGGCGACTGGCGCGAGGGCGAGCACTTCCACAAGGTCGAGCCCACGCTGGTCGCGCACGACGGAGAGAGCATACAGGTGACGGACTGTTATACTGTCCCAGCAGTGTGCACGGGAGCAGGCGCCGGCACGGAGGAGGGCGGCTCGGCGCTGGCGCGCGGCGACTGGCGCGAGGGCGAGCACTTCCACAAGGTCGAGCCCACGCTGGTCGCGCACGACGGAGAGAGCATACAGGTGACGGACTGTTATACTGTCCCAGCAGTGTGCACGGGAGCAGGCGCCGGCACGGAGGAGGGCGGCTCGGCGCTGGCGCGCGGCGACTGGCGCGAGGGCGAGCACTTCCACAAGGTCGAGCCCACGCTGGTCGCGCACGACGGAGAGAGCATACAGGTGACGGACTGTTATACTGTCCCAGCAGTGTGCACGGGAGCAGGCGCCGGCACGGAGGAGGGCGGCTCGGCGCTGGCGCGCGGCGACTGGCGCGAGGGCGAGCACTTCCACAAGGTCGAGCCCACGCTGGTCGCGCACGACGGAGAGAGCATACAGGTGACGGACTGTTATACTGTCCCAGCAGTGTGCACGGGAGCAGGCGCCGGCACGGAGGAGGGCGGCTCGGCGCTGGCGCGCGGCGACTGGCGCGAGGGCGAGCACTTCCACAAGGTCGAGCCCACGCTGGTCGCGCACGACGGAGAGAGCATACAGGTGACGGACTGTTATACTGTCCCAGCAGTGTGCACGGGAGCAGGCGCCGGCACGGAGGAGGGCGGCTCGGCGCTGGCGCGCGGCGACTGGCGCGAGGGCGAGCACTTCCACAAGGTCGAGCCCACGCTGGTCGCGCACGACGGAGAGAGCATACAGGTGACGGACTGTTATACTGTCCCAGCAGTGTGCACGGGAGCAGGCGCCGGCACGGAGGAGGGCGGCTCGGCGCTGGCGCGCGGCGACTGGCGCGAGGGCGAGCACTTCCACAAGGTCGAGCCCACGCTGGTCGCGCACGACGGAGAGAGCATACAGGTGACGGACTGTTATACTGTCCCAGCAGTGTGCACGGGAGCAGGCGCCGGCACGGAGGAGGGCGGCTCGGCGCTGGCGCGCGGCGACTGGCGCGAGGGCGAGCACTTCCACAAGGTCGAGCCCACGCTGGTCGCGCACGACGGAGAGAGCATACAGGTGACGGACTGTTATACTGTCCCAGCAGTGTGCACGGGAGCAGGCGCCGGCACGGAGGAGGGCGGCTCGGCGCTGGCGCGCGGCGACTGGCGCGAGGGCGAGCACTTCCACAAGGTCGAGCCCACGCTGGTCGCGCACGACGGAGAGAGCATACAGGTGACGGACTGTTATACTGTCCCAGCAGTGTGCACGGGAGCAGGCGCCGGCACGGAGGAGGGCGGCTCGGCGCTGGCGCGCGGCGACTGGCGCGAGGGCGAGCACTTCCACAAGGTCGAGCCCACGCTGGTCGCGCACGACGGAGAGAGCATACAGGTGACGGACTGTTATACTGTCCCAGCAGTGTGCACGGGAGCAGGCGCCGGCACGGAGGAGGGCGGCTCGGCGCTGGCGCGCGGCGACTGGCGCGAGGGCGAGCACTTCCACAAGGTCGAGCCCACGCTGGTCGCGCACGACGGAGAGAGCATACAGGTGACGGACTGTTATACTGTCCCAGCAGTGTGCACGGGAGCAGGCGCCGGCACGGAGGAGGGCGGCTCGGCGCTGGCGCGCGGCGACTGGCGCGAGGGCGAGCACTTCCACAAGGTCGAGCCCACGCTGGTCGCGCACGACGGAGAGAGCATACAGGTACAGGACTATAAAAGCGGAACATACTGACAAATCACTGTCGCTAAGATAATCACGTCGACAGAAAACCATATTCCAGTTCCCATGACGTCGCGACGTCATTTTCTTTATGACAACACATTTGCGATCGATATGTTTATCACAATTTACATTTGTATTTTTATTGAGATACTATTCGGACATTTACATTATATTGAAATCCTACCGGCAGGAAAGTGAAGGGTTCCTATCGGCAGGCGTAAAAAAGATTGGCATAACATAATTGTGTAATTATTAACTGTACCAGACTTTTGACAGAAATCCCCAAATAAGAATCCTCAAATGTAAACTGTTCGTGAGTAAAACTAAAATGATGACTAACGATTTTAAGACAAACAATACTTTATGCCAGCCGATAGGAACTTATCGGCGGAATGTGATTGTGGTGCCATTGACCACGGGTTTTCTGTTCCAATGCTTGCACTCTTGCCTTTAGCTCAGATCAAAGTGAATGCTCTGAACCTAGTGAACCTATTCTATGACCTTAGTTTATTACAGCTGTATACCATTTCCAGGGCTCACACGTGATGCTGGAACGCGGCAGCTACGTGCTGCAGTGGCGCTGCGAGCTGGTGGACCACGCGCCGCGCGCCGCGCAGCTCATGTACTTCCATGAGACGCTCGCTTCCCACCACTACAAGTGAGTATCATGTATGCTTGCTCTTATTAAATGAACAGGGCTGTCTTACCGCGAGTTCGCTTGCAGCGTGGCTCAATGTCATCTGTCTTGCTCGCACGATACTGAAAGGAAAGTGACAGGTAAATTTTCGACCTCTAAAGCCTTAGTGTCAAAGTATCTTATTCCCATGTGATAGGATACTGCAATTTCAACCATGTGACTTCGAAACGACATTAGAAACAAGAAGATATTCGTTTGCGTTTTTTTTGTCACCTGCTTCCATTTGCCCCAAAGATAGCGTCATTACAGGAGTAAAACAATGGCTCTGTGGGGCCATGCTTATAAGATAAGCTCTCAAGTGGAATTTGGACAGCCTGAAAAAATTCAACTATAGCATCTATTTACAATGAAGCGAAAAAAATGTAAAATTTAATGGTTCAGACAGGATTCGAACCTGTGTTCCCAACGGCTTTCCGGGCCAACACGGGCGTCCTACCAACTGGATCACCATTCATTCAATTTTTCCATTTTTTCGCTTCATTGTAAACATTTGGTTTACGTTAGCAGACGTTACTGCTTTATCTAATAAAAATAATATATAGCATCTCTAATTTTCGATGGCGCGCTTGTCAAACATTGACCTTTTTTGACTCACCCGATGCTCCGGTTCCAGGGGCTCGATGTCCAGCCTGCAGTCGGGCACGTCGGGCTTCTCCTGCCTCAGCACCAAGTCCGCCGCCAGCTCGTGCCCCTCGCGGTGATGCGACGTCGCGCCCGCGCCCGCGCCGCAGCAGCGCGGCGGGTAGAGCGCACCCCCGCTAGAGGCGCGTGTCCGGGCGCTCGTGTCCGGGCGCTCGTGTCCGGGCGCTCGTGTCCGGGCGCTCGTGTCCGGGCGCTCGTGTCCGGGCGCTCGTGTCCGGGCGCTCGTGTCCGGGCGCTCGTGTCCGGGCGCTCGTGTCCGGGCGCTCGTGTCCGGGCGCTCGTGTCCGGGCGCTCGTGTCCGGGCGCTCGTGTCCGGGCGCTCGTGTCCGGGCGCTCGTGTCCGGGGCTCGCGCGGCTGCTCGCGAGGAACCTTTGTGATCTAACTTCGGGGGAACCCTCGAGGGTCTTCTATGGCTTCGAATAACGAAACGGACTCCAGAACTTGCTGTATGAGCTGGCTCCGTTTCTTCCGAGGTTCGATATAAGTGAGACAAGGACTCATACATGTTTTCTGCATCGCTCGACTATAAGTATAGCGAACGAATGAAATGTAATTGTTGCATCCTTGGCTTTATGTATGCTCTATCGTTTCATCTTTGATCGAGATAGTAAAATTAAGTATAAGTGATGCTAAATGTGATTTTGGACGGTAAGCGAGTGGGAACCGACTTAAATACGTCCGCCCAGAAACGATTTACGTCATAATGCCGTTTAATCGACCCAATTAAATGTGAAAAATTAAATCAATATATGGGGCAGGGCACAGATGCTAAATTCGCGATGGATTAATATTTTAAAAGTACTTATTTACAAAAAAAAAACAAATAGATTTATTGATCTGCGACCTGTTTTCAAAATTTTCAGTGAATTAGGAGTCTAATGCAAAACACAAAATGTATACTTCTTAAATGTTAATCAATCGCCATATTTGTTCTATCTGAAAACAAATCGAATTGTCGTGACTCGATTTCAAAAGTATTTTAGCTGAGATCGGTAATAGAACAATAAATCGCGTGTACATTGTACATTATAGATATGTTCGACTACTAGTGTAATCGAGTTGACTACGTGTGTAACCACGGGGTAAGACGGGATAACACGGCAGGGAAATGCATCATTTGAAAAGGACGCGATTAAAAATAAAACGCAGCACTAAAATCACATTTTTTTTTCTTTTTTTTTATGTCATGGCATGGCATGGCAAACGAGCAAAAGTATCGCCTGATGGAAAGCGATTACCGTCGCCCATAAACACCTGCAACACCAGAGGAGTCACAAGTGCTTGCCTACCCGGAGGACGAAGATAGAATGCCTCTATGCTAGTAATTTCACCGGCTATCTTACCCCCACACCGGAACACAACAATTCTTTTCTATACTAATAGTGCTACTTTAGACAGGTATCATAACGTTAGCTCTAACGTCTTCAGATTCAATGACATATTTTGAACGTCGCTTTTATCCCGCCTCACCTTAGCTCGTAGGTAAATGCAATTGTAGTATAAGTGCGGTTGGGAGGTTGAGCTGTGGGCGCCTGGTACAAAACTGAAATAACTCTATGGGGTCCCCTACCTCAGTCCTCAACCGCAGTAGTTTATATGAGATAATTGAATATTGTTACTTCACTATTTAATAGTACAATACAATATTGAGTATTTTATTCGCTAAATTAAGCTCCTAGCCTATACAACGGATATATATGGATAATTACGAAGAGTGCTGGAATACTTGGGGCACATTTCCAGAAGAGAAGACGATTGGAAAAACTATTGATCACTGGAAAGATCCAGGGGAGGCCTCGGGGCCGCAGCCCGATGCGATGCGTCGGTCCGACCAAATTCCCACTGAAGCGACTCCAACTTCCATGACGCGTTCAAGGTGGCCCAGGACGTGGAAGGTGGCGCTACATCATCCGGAGGAAGCTGATCCATGGTGGATGTCGACCCTCAGCAATGAGGATAACGATGCACGGAAGAGAATCTGATTAAAACTTTCGAGGTTGTTATTCTGACATTAGATTAGAACAAATGAAATCCTTTAGAAGAGCTCAATCTGTTATGAATATTGGGATATTTTATAACAGAACGGAATATAGATTACTTGAAATGGCTGCGACACTTCGTTGATGATTCCTATGGTCGTTTTAAACTGTGCGCAAATTACTACTAGGATAACTGAAGGGCTACTTGAAGATTGAAATGCGAAGTCTGTACCGTGCCATCCCTCTCGATCTCGTGTCCAACAATGCTTGAAGGAGCGGGACGGTTCGATACAAAGTACGAATTTCAAACATCGGAGTAACCCTTCTCTTCTATTACTTTAATAGTTTGAACCCCGCTTGAGATATATACCTTATCTCACGTTAGGCGTCAAACTCATTGCGTAGTATAAATGACTACTGTAGCTACTAGTTTGACATAGCTCTTTTTACGTGAGATAAGGTATAGTCGGGGAATTAAAGGTTCGTTACTTTTCGAGTTTATGTAATCGTGTTAAGGTTAAAATGTGACGAAACTTTTCATTCCTCGACTGTACATTGGTGTATTAATTATTCTTTTAGAATATAACCTTTACATGTACAAGGAACAGAAGTTGGCTCCATCAATTTGTAATTGCACGGTTGTTATGACAACACCTTAAAACGACTGCGTAAAGCACACAATCGCTTGCTTTTGTGGATTATGCGTCGACCTTCGATGACGAGGCCTTATCAACGTAAGGTTTTGCTTATATCGTAAAATATCAAAGCGATTGCATTTTATGCGACATTACTTGTAAAACTACGCGAAGCGAAATGTTTCTGGAAGATTATCAAATGTTCTTCATAAATACTGAAATGGAAAATAACCAAAGAAACGGCGGAAAATAATCAAATATGAACCAATAGTGGAATGCAATAAAACTGGTTTCAAGAACAGTGAGTAACGTATACGTATAGAAATATGAATTTATGAAATTATAGCCAGGAATTGGAGGGAGCTCAATCTAGTTTAATTTAATCCAATTTCAATCTAAATATAAAATCTATTTTAAATTAGTAGCATAATTCATAGGTGTAGGTATTTTATTTGCAATACGATCGAAATAACCATAAATACATCTTTAAGAGAATAATATTTAAAAAAGAAACCAGATTCCATTATTTGTATGGTGTACTCAATCAGATATGCCAACATTACAAATGAAATAGTAACTAAAAGGTGATATTATCTGTGCCAATTTAATAACGGCCATTCGGTAGTTGCTGCTAAATTCGAATTTTTATAAATAAATCCTAATTAGATAGATGAATTAGACAATGCATAATATATCGCTCAGTTTTATTATTTATAAGAAAAATGGGGTACAAAAGTTGAATAAAGAATGTATGGATAAAACAGATTAACGAATATTCTTTGTTTGTTGTGATCCAAGTGCGATTTTTTATAAATCATTTGAATTGTACGTTTTATTAGTTTCATGACCGTTACGAGTGTGTATGACCGTAAATGTCGTATTCAATGCTCCTTATCATTTGAAGTTCTTTTCCATTACTTAGTCATGGTATATAATAGGTACTAGGCACACAACAAACGTGAAGGCTTTCTTTACTTTGATTTATCTATAGCGTTGTTAGTTTGGACTAGTTAACCTAACGGAATATGGTATTTTAACCTTTGATTCAACTGCAATTTGTTAGTATATGGTTAATTACGGTTAATATCTCTATGTTAGTTATTTCTTTTTGAAATCTTGTGTTTATATGTAAAACATTAATTGAGACGATGAAATATTTTCCAAACTAACAGTGCAAGTTTAGTCCTGTCCCTCAATATAACGTACTAGGATTGTAAAATATGTGATAGTTCATATTTGAAAAGGACATGATTTGACAAGTACCTTTATACTTTTAAATATAAATACTAAAATCAAAATATATCGTTCAAAAGTTTTACAATAGCACTAACCTTAATTATAGTTAAAGTCTCCATGGCATGGTTATGATGTTCAGATACATCGTGTCAGGAGTGGGAGATGGCATTAGGTACATATAATTGATCGTTTGTGCTAATGGGCAAGTGGGGGACAGGACTGGTGATTACGTGCGGCGTAAGAAGAGTATCTCAATATTTGAGGATGTACATTCAAAGATATCGAATTGCCAATATTTTATATACACATCTGTAAATAGTCATGAAATTTAATAAAGGTATAGAAATACAAAATCTTTTGAATTAAGTCAATTTATGATCCAATATATACTTATACAACTAAGACCAACCGTCTCACCCCTATTTTTAAATGAATCTGTCACGTGAGAAAATACTGAAATTTAAAATTGTAAAGTCTCGTGTTAAAGCACGTTTCCGAATGTGAGACGCCTTTGAATCAATTATTTTGCAATTAAACAGTTTAATTTGTAGACAAGTGATGCAAATTGCGTATAGCGTTGCAAATAGTGTGACCCATTTGATAATATGTCAGGTTAATAGAAAAATACACCAACATGCATATTTTTTGTGCAAACTAGAATTTATATCCGAGCTATGGTGATCACAATCAAATTTATTTAAATTGTCACGTTTCCGAGTGTAAGTACCTAATTTTTGATAACAAATTAAATTGTTTAATCTGCTGTTGAGTATACAGTCGTACATAGATATAGTCTTAAAGCAAAGAAGATAATTAAATATTACACATATATTTTTGTGAATATAAATATGTATCAGATCATGGCGAACAGCATAGACATATTGCTTACAATAGAGTTTGTATGATATAATATTGTTGAAGGCAACATTCGGTTGGCTACTTATGAACTAGGAAGCACAAAACATTGCCTATGAATGACATATCCTAAATTATTTTGCTATATAAATATCTTTTTTCAATTGTTATAAACTAAGGTTTAACATTTTAACATACCTTAGCCTAGGTACCATAGAGTCCTGTAGAAATATCAAATGAACCAGTAAATCAGTACAAGCTTTACCTGAAAAGGCTGCTACGAATTTTCCTAAATAATTGAACTTAAGACGTTCACTGTCTGTGTCCCCTATGTGGGGTCACGGCAAGCCTCTATACGTATTACAGAGACATAAGGTTTACATGTCAACTGGGACAGTGAACGTGTTAACCTGGATTTTAACTAATGCAAGCGAATTATTAATTTACCTTGCATAAAATAAATGCTTATTTCCTTAAGATTCGTACGTTTCAGATCGGTCCCAAAGAAGCAAACTCAAGAAAATGGAGTTTCGCTCAGTCTTGTGAAACTAATTGTGCAATCATCACTTATTTCTTTAAAATGCCTTGTAACGATTTACTGACATTTAATTAACTGAACTTAAATAATGATTTGTAACCCTACAGAATAATCAATTGATCACAGAATGAACTTGTCATTTGATACCGCATTACAAAAATTTACACTTCAAGCACATAACAGAAAACTTTACGTACCTATATGCTTTATTATGAATTTCCTCGAGTTGTGAGTATGAGCAATGTATTCATAGTTAGTCACAAATTCTATTTTATTATTATTATTAAGCCAAGAATGGCAAAATTCTATTTTAAAGAACTACCAACCCTTTGACTGCCACTGTCATCTATATGACAGTGCGAAGTGAAAAGATATAGGCACATAATAATTTAAGTAATGCCACTCGTACACGTATCTCCCTAGTCCGACAAGAAAGTGTGGAAATTAAAAAGTGATAATACTGTAGTGTGGTCGCGTTTTCTTAGATTGATTAGAAAGGGACGGCACTACAGTAATGCTTTCTACTCTTATATGTCGTAATGTACGTTTATGTTTGGGAGCAGAACGGAAAAGGATAGGAACATTTTTAAACAAATTCGGTAATTTTAAAATAATTTCCCCCACACATTCTTTAACCTTTGACCTATACGTGTTATTGACTTGTATGAAAGAAAAGAGAAGATGTGCCACGGCCAAACAAGGCACTAAAGTAGTTAGTCCGTCAGAAATATGTCAACGATTCGGTTTTTGTCACATCGGTGGCGAACCAGTCAATCTTCACAACTATGGTTCGCGACTCATCTCGCGCCACATAGCATCACTCGATACTCTCGCAGTACGAAAGAGATAGGTAGTATATCTCGTGCGAGAAAGTAGCGTGTCACAGTTGTGCTAGAAGTTCACATCATGTATTTAGTAGCCTACATTTGCGCCTGTTCGCATCTCTTCTCTTTCTCATGGAATTCAAAAAGACTTGGCAGCCGGAGGGTTGGCTAGCGAATAATGTGCGGCCCTATTGAAGCGTTATTTATTAAATTAAGGATAAATATAATTTTAGTGGAATTTATTGACTATTAAATAAATATGTGAGTATATTTAGTCGGTAATTTTATTTCGTCCTTGTTACTGTCTCTGTCATTTAGTGCAGTATGGTCACCCTACAAGTATGTATGCTTCCACCAAAGAACCTTAAATTGGAACTTATCTGATTAAACACATTATCATCATTACTATTATTGTGTATCGTCGTCTAGTACCCATAACCCAAGCCTTCTTGAGCTTAAGGTGGTTGCAGAGATGTCACTTTCATACAAATTGTTTGATCACTACACACTTAGGCGGTTATGGCTTTAGGTTATTAAACATTCTTAAAAAAATCTTTAAGCTATCTTATATTCGCCAATGAAATCAGTTTTGCTATAAATCATTACAAAGTTATTAAAGCTTTAAAACCCGTTGAAATATTGCCCATATATGTATGTGTGCGTTGCTTTTAACACAACATACAAACGTAAGCGCACGTAAAGCTATCATGAACAGTGCGTTCTGAAATACATATAATACTATTTAACTTATGATTTAGGATAATACGTTTTAATTGATGTGTCGATATGAATGCATAACAGTTTTTTTTTTAATGATTACAGCTTTCCTGAGCAGCTTTCATTAAACATGTAACAAATAATTGGAAACATTTGGTTTTAAAGATTATTTTATTGACCTATTGTGTTTATTTGCTCATAACAATAAAGTGGAATAGATTTCGAACGCACTAAATCTTGTGAATGAAATAATGAATTGTGTCAATACTATACTGTCAATTGTGGAAATTCGTATAAACTCAGACCAAGAAAAAAAGATAGACATGACAGCACGAACAATCTATTGAAGCCACTTTTTGAAAGGTGTGTGCGTGTAAGTGTTGCCACCTGAAAGAAAAGCTCCCTGTTATTTGGGTGATATGTTAAAAGTTCTCTAAAAAGTTCTCTATCTTGTCTATGATTTCTTCTTTAACGCCCTTAACTGGTTTAGTGCGGTTCAACACTCCTGCGATTTGTTTGCGGATGGATGGAAGCTGTTGAAAGAGAGTGACTGAAACTATGCGAGAGTATTGCAAATTAATTTGTAATTTATTTTTGTAATTTCGTAATGGTGCTTTATAATTACATATTTAATCTCACTTAAATAATGTAATTTAATCCTATAATCCTGTAATGTTACGATTATTTTGTTTTGTAAATAAAAAAGCAAAAAGTAATAAACAAATAATATTTATTTTTCAACCCTTAACTACATACCTATTTCTTTAGTCACACAAACACCTACCTCCCGTCCCCAGGACGGATACATAATGTCGGTCTTTTATATTAAATTTTATAGATCGGATGAGAAATTTAAAATAATAATGGCAATTTAAACAAATTAAAATATTTATTAAACTAATAATAATTCTGGAAAACATTAACAAAACAAAGTTTTACTACAAACATATGACAGCAGTCCTTATTTCTACTGTAGGAACTATATATCCTTTGGAAGGTGAGATCAACTTAAAGTTTGACTTTATATAAAGATCTAAGTAATTTAATTACCTATTTCTAATTGTTCAATAATCAAAATGATTCGAAAAAACGGCGCTTTTTTTATTTGGTTGCCATTCTGGTTCGTTTCGGCTCTTTCTAACAAAATCTATCCAAATATTCTTTCTTTTAATATTAGTTGGGAACCTTAAATGTTTAAAACATAAACAATTATTAGTAGGTACAGAGATAGCAAATCAAAGAGGTAAGTATATATGGCGCTGACGACGACTTCATGTAAGGTCCGTAATCGTATGGGGTAATTAGAAATCTTACTCTGGTAACACTCATGCTTTGTCACTTCGACAGACTGTTGAGGTTTTCAGTGTTTATTAAAAATGTTTTTAAGATGTTATTTTGATACTTAAACGTGATAAGTTACTCCGTCCGACTTTTTGGATGGCGCTCTGTGTTTTGTACACCCTTTTACAACGCAGACCATTTTTCAACATGTCAGTTTCACCGCTGCGCGCCGCGGAGCAGTTGACGTAGTTTTGATTGTATTTGTGTGCGTGAGCCGTGTAAGTACTAATGTGGTGTAGTATAAAATGGCTTCATTAGATTGTTCGTGCTGTCATGTCTATCTTTTTTTCTTGGTCTGAGCGTATAAAAATGAATCATGTTTGCATTTTTTTCGTTTCGTGAGTTTTTACTTTATGTAGTGTGAATAATGAAACGTGCGT
The DNA here is from genome assembly GCA_947623375.1 of Apotomis capreana. Taxonomy (NCBI): domain Eukaryota; kingdom Metazoa; phylum Arthropoda; class Insecta; order Lepidoptera; family Tortricidae; genus Apotomis; species Apotomis capreana. Next base: position 25,143,519 of record OX392512.1, on the reverse strand, counting down.
ATAATAAACATGTGTACTCAGGACATAGTGATCTCTAAATGATATTGCGATATCATAGGTCAGAAATTGCGGGGAAAGTATTGTGTTTGTAAATATTACAAATCGAAGCGACCTGCCGTGAAAGAGGTGTCTCGTGCTATTTTCTTTTTAGGCGAAGACAAGCATGGCGTGATGACAACCGTGTAACCAACCACAAAAACTGAACGCAATCGATCGCTTTGGGTGATGAAAAAAAAACAAAGATGTTCATAGGTAGTTTCTTCTCTCTGACTGAATTGATACCAAGCCCTATATACCCATGTTTTTCAATAGGTGTGGGAAACCAAATTGTTTTGGAATTATCGGTTCAGTGACTAAGTTTCCTCCTTGAAGGTTAACTGTAATAACACTAATTACCCTAACACCCTATAAGATAATCACATAATAGGTACTGCATACAGCGGTTTCCATTGCTGGCATTCTTGTGACGTAATAAATAATTTCTTTACAGATTCAAGGCCAGCTTAGACCTTCATCAAAAGGGATTACTGCAAGATGATTTCCTTCATTGATTTATCAACAACAATAATGACAATTAAAGTTCGTACAGATGAAGGCTTCATCCGAGAAAAGCTGCAGAAACTTATAATTTTCTACAAACCATGCGTGTTGCCTAAAATAATATTACAACATATACCTGCAAACCACATATGTAAATATAAACCTTCATTTTCAGGCAGCCGTACTATCCACTAAACAGCACTAAACAGAAAGAAGCCTAGGTAATAGACCTAGTTTTAACGAAAAAATTTAAAATGGCGAAGATCTGGGGGTAAAAAAGAAAAATAATCCACCATTTCGAATTAAAGCGACGTCTACAACTCACACAATCATTAGTATTATAATAAAACTCACACGTAACAAAATTGTTTTATTTTATTTAGTGGGGTTGGTGGTTCTAAAATCCATATATAATAACAATATATTGTCATATATTTTTATATGGTGCTGCGCTCAGTAGTAGTTCTAGTAGTTATATATTTTTAGACTGAACTCCATGGAACCACGATCTAGAACCACGAAAATCCCAACCCTAATCAGTACCTACTATTCTTGATGTCGGGTTTTTGTATATCAGGTCAGAGTATAGCAAAAAGGGCCCGATCTTGTCATTAAGTAATAAAAAACAGAGGTATACTTGTGATTTTTTTTCATCGTAAATTTCTAAGTCCCAGCACAGAATAGATGATAGTACAAGTAGTCCCAGGCTACGTAGCTTAGGACCGCTCTAGTTCTTAAACGGGCAAGTTAATCAAACAATTGTAATTTATAATAGATACTTATTTTAATGTACTCTTTAGTTGTAATCAAAAAAGTAACAAAAATGAGAAAAATATTTTTCAGCAAAATATGTGCCCTAAAATTGGTCCCTTTTTGCTATACCCCAATCTATCATTCAGAAACACTTAGGACAAACTTAATAACATCACAACACAAATCAGAATCACAATATATCAGAAAAGAAACCCAACAAAAATACTTATTTAATTTCACCACATACTTTAAAAATATAGAACTGCTAAAAATTTGTAATTTCTTCGTATTATTTATTTTGACAATCCAGCCCATCTAATACAACTAGGCTTCACGGTTCTTGTCGCGAGACATAGCAACGCCCGTCAGTCTCCTACAGTACCGCAAAGAAAGAGATAGGTAATTGTCTCGCGCGAGAAAGAGTTGCGTGTCACAGTTGTGCTAGAGGTGCATTCTTACTTCATCAACAAAATCAAATATCATGCCTGCTTATTTATTCTGCGCTTACTATCAAACTGACAGATGATACGCGACCCTTTAATGAATGAATCACCCGCACACACTCACAATTAGTGTCTATTAGTGTGAGTACTTGCTGATTTTTCACAAATTGCTAATACACGGGAGAATAATACAATGTATGACGTGCTACTAATACTACATGAATAAAAGACAAATACGCGGACTCGCCAATACACAAATTTTACTTCAAACTCAAGTAACATACGAAATAATACACAAAAACTACAAATCTTGCTTCCCAGCGCCATCTAGCGTGGAATGTCTAGTTTTGTTTCCTCTGCAACCACCTTAATTTGGGACTAGATCGATTTGTATGAGGTTGTCTGATATTTAATTATCACCATATGAGACAGCATCTTGGGGTTCAATCAATATGATTGCCGCTGCGGTGAACTCTGTCAAGTTTTGTTAGTATCATGGACCAATCATTTCAGAAGACCACCAATGCTCATACAAAGCTGCGTTTGCTTTCCACCTGTCGGCGCCTCCTAGGGGCCTTATCGCACTCAGTTGCGAGCGAATTTTGTTTGAAGGTGATGGTGCATCGAGTGTGAAAGGCCCTTAGAGTCTCCGTCACACACTGCGCTAGGACTTAATACACTAGCGCCATCTATTGAATTGTTACAGAGATGCTACTAAGGTGACGCCATCTACATTAGATCGATGGAACACGACTTTGTTGCACTGGCTGTTGATTGTTGGTGAATGATTAGTACCTATGCCACACCTATAGGTAATTCGTTCAGGTATTTAACTAATGGTAAACAAAAATGGTCTGTGACTCTTGTATCTGTGGTAAAATACGATTGGCTGAGTGATCAAAGGTCATTTTGATTGGCTGGAATGGAAACCCACAGTCACGTGGCTTGTTAACATTTATACTTAATGTGGCTATTAAATTAGTCACTGACGTGAGGGATGCAACATTGCAGCAGTAGTACGTGTGACACGTATGGAGATAACTCCATTTCACTCCTCCGTATTGTTGCATCTCGTCAGTGACTAACTTAGGAGAGTGTAATAGCTGCATGCACCTAAACAAATGGGGTATAATTTTCTTTATCGCCCAACCCATACTTAACCCCGCACAATTTCCGAATACGCACGTAAACGTTGATAGACTTGCACAATCCGCAGACCGCCCATAAAACCCCCGATAACGAAGCTCATTTCGCGCGGCTGCGCGGGATTCGATTAGTCTGCACCAGCTGAGTTATTGCTGTGATATCTTTACGGCGCGATAAGGTTCTGACAATTTTACGCCGTGCGTGCGTTGTATAATGAATCGGACTTACACAACGGGTTTTAATGCCCTCGTTGTTCGGCGATAGATGGCGCTCTAGGCAAACTTTTAGGCTTATTAGATACAGTTACTGGCTCCGCACACTACGGCTTCTTGTGGCCGCGACAGTACATATGTCCAGTCCACGACTTCCGTCTCAGCGGCAGCGGAGCGCGGTTTGTCTGTCTTACTCACTCGTATGACTACCACGCTGGGATCTCTCGCTCAACCGCTTGCCGCCGAATGTCGTTATGTCCTCGAGCTGCTAAAGTAGCTTTCGCTCATTTCGTTAGTCGAGATTTGAACCTCTCTAAATTCACATGAAACCGACTACTATAAGAGATCGCTTTTCAGCGATAAGACCGCCTGTTTTCTACCGTTAATTATAAATTGTATTTGTCGTGTTTCCTTTTGTAAACTTTTATTGGTGTACAATAAAGTGTACCTAGTTGTAGGTATTGTAAAGTATTGTTGTATAATAATAGCTCATGTCCTGTACTGGCGTGACATACAGACTTTAAGGACAGGATCACGATCCAAGGACAGAATCGGAGTAGTCCAGCTCTAAAGCTGAAATAACAGTCAACAATTGGAATTATGTAGGTATTACCTATAGTCCTTGGCATGTGGGCTTTTATATTTTCATGATTATGATGGCGTTGAACAGGTTAACGCCCTCGTTGGACATACTTTAGGGCATAGTTAAGAGTCATTGTCAGACTTACGCTTCGAGTCTCTCCGGAGGACATGTATGCGTAATTAAGGATCCCAGGGCCAATTTTCGTATAAAACTCGTATGAGAATAAATAATGTTCTCTCTTTATAATTAGAAATTATTTAATTAAAAACAACTTTTGGGTAAACTAACAAGCACTTAAATGAACAATTAAATTAAAATTAAAATTAAATTCTTTATAATCCGATGTACCTAAATAGCAACATAACCTAGATTCATATAAGTTTTTAACTATTGACTACCAGAGGGACGACTTTATTTTTCGAACCCAAATCAATTTGAAGGTTATCACCGAAAATAAGAAAAAACCAAAAGCCCTAGGTTAGAGCCAAACGTTAACAGCTACACTACAAATTTAAGGCTCAAGAAAATCCTTAACACGTACTAGCCTGAAATCGCGGCCTCACTTTTCAAATGAAACCGATGTGTAAATCTAAACCAAACTTTATCGTCAACGTAACAACGTTGATTTCCAATAATGGCGTCCAGGTGCCGGCCCGGCCTACTTACGTTTACGGCCACATTGTTTCTGAATATTTAGAATTGCCGCGATAGCGCCCGTCTTAGGGCATAAAACTTCGTGTGCATTAATCATTTAATTATGGAAATGCTTTTTCACTTTGTGGAACAAGCATTATTTCTAAATAAAACGATTGAAACGGATTATATGGCGTATATAATTCACTATTTGAGACTCCCTAACGTTTCGGCAATGTTTCTTAGTCAAAATTACCAATTACCATGCTACAGACAGACATATATTACCTACATACTTGGAATTGAAACTCATCCCACCCATCGCACCCTTTTTATCATAAGATTAAGCGAAATGAAGGATACAGTCAGAATCTTTCCACAAGAACGCCTTCTGGCTACGTATCGCTCGACAGCACCACTACATAATAGTATAAAACAAAGTCGCTTCCTGCTGTCTGTGTGTCTGTCTGTTCCTATTTATGCTTAGATCTTTAAAACTACTCAACGGATTTTGGTGCGGTTTTTTAAATAGAAAGAGTGATTCAAGAGGAAGGTTTATATGTATAATACATCCATAATATAGCATTACACCCGTGCGAGGCCGGGGCGGGTCGCTAGTATATCTATAAAATTGTATTGATTATCGGTTATCTATGAAAAGGGGTCATTATTTCAGGAAACTCTTAAAAGCGCGGCGACAGCTAAACAGCGCCAACTGTTGTTAAAAAAATATTATCCTCTCATCACGCTGAAGCGGCTGGTCTGATTTTAACCTGTACTACCAATGCTGATACATTAACCAATTTTGGTACAGGAATAACTGAGTATCCAAAATTGATCATGGATACTTTTTAGCCTAGCTCTCCTTTTCGTTATTTGTTTTTAGGAATGTTAAAATTTTAGTCAACTACGGTACGAAGTTGCTAGCAGGGGGCCACTTCCCATCTTCTAGCATCTAAACAAGATATATGTTTTAAGCATTGCTAAGCTAACCTATGGAATTTTATTCTGAAATAAAGAATTATTATGTAGGTATATGTTTATCGCCATTTTGAAAAGTTTCATAAAACTGGCAATGATTCGACCAAAGAATCTACTTATATATACTTATCGAAACTACTCACAAAATTTCATGAGAATTTGTTGAGAACAGCCGGAAAGCAACTGGATATCCAAGTATCCGGACATACCTACGAAAGAATGATGGGCCAAGCGGAAAAGGAGACGCTTCTCTCACTTGGTTAATAATGCATTTGTACGGAGGAGTTGCAGAATGTTTCCAAAACGTTAAGAAAATTCTCAGAAAGATTTCAAGCTCTATAAAAAGGTCTTAAACGCCAAAGTAACTGTAATTACTTATTACCTTCTGGAAGTCAACTTACGTCATTTTAAGAACATTATGAAATTTTGCGATGACTCAAAAACGGCTCGACCGATTTTGTTCAATATAGTCTTCACTGAAAGTACTTGGCCTCATTTTCGTGTTTTCATAATTTTTTGACCCGTGGTTAAAAAGTTAGAGGGGCTGGGGGGACGCATTTATTTTTATTTTCGGAGCGAATATTTACAAAACTGCTGACTTTATCAAAAAATAATGTTTGGAGACCCCTATTATTTTTAAATGACCTATTCAACGACACCTCACACACTAGTGTTGAAACGCAAAAAAAAAACACCCCAATTTAGGTGTTGGAGAGGTAGGTACTTGCCCGAAAAACTTTTTTTTTAGTTTTTATTTTACCGTTCTGTCGGCGTGATACATACACATACTCACACCAAATTTCAGTTTTCTAGTAGTAATGATCACGGAGCTAAGCCGCGGACGGACATACGGACAGACTGACATGGTGAAAGTATAAGGGTTCCTAGTTTACTACGGAACCCTAAAAATGATTTCAGAGGCCTTCGGATGGCACATGAATTTGGGTATGTATAGGTGTAGGTGTACCTAGATGTCTTTACAGAATTGAATTGATATCAACTATAGTTTTGGTACACTGGTAGTAAGGCATCCCCAGAGGAATAGTTTTAGGATTATTTTAAAAAATTATGTGAATACTAGCTTTTGCCCGCGTCTACGTCCGCGTGGAACTTGGAAGTATGGAAGCAACCTCGTACAACACGATAGATATCCACCTAATCACCTTAATTAATAAAAGGGATTAAGCAAATGTAAGAGCAATTGTGCTTTTGGTCTAATAATTACATTTCGTACAGGGTCATCATTATCATCATGAATTACTTACTCACTTTTCAATCTTTTTAGGGATAATTTCCAGGATGAAAACTATCCTATGTCCTTCCTCGGATCTTAAACTATCTCCATGCCAAATTTCATCAAAATCGATTCAGCGGTTTAAGCGTGAAGAGGTAACAGACAGACAGACACACTTTCGCATTTATAATATTAGTATGGATGGAAGTATGGATTTGTGCTTGGGTCATGGCTGTTCTATGTATTTAAGTATATATTTATCGATATCAGTACGTATATCGTCGTCTAGTACCCATAAAACAAACGCCTTCTTCGCTTTTCTTATTTTTATGCGGCTACGAAGTACGGGCACAGATTAATATAATAGTAGTACGGGGTAGCAAAGAGTTATGAATAGGTATGACTATTTCGCGCGCGATCAAAGTTCTGAGCTGCAACCGAGGACACTAAAGCTATTTATTTTCTTGACTGTCTTAGATGGTTCCTACCTATGTTTGGTGAAAATAAAAGCAGTCCTCTCTGGAAAAGGAATATCTGGTAATATCAGAGCGGGCTCCTTTTGCACTCAAAGACTGAGCCTCGCCATTCAAAGAGTAGGTAAACGCGGCGCGGCGAGCGTGCTGGGGACGATGCCTCAGACGGCCTCAGTAATGGGGATTCTTTTTAATTAAGTTTTAGTATGTATAGTTTATTTTCCATTGTAATAATTATTATTAAAGATGTCCTCTCTAAGATACCCATTCAACTTTTATTCTAATGACCGAATATCAGCCAATATTTAAGTTAAGGATTTCCAAATTTTGTGGTTAACTATATTCGGTTTTAGTAGCATTATCTACACCACTTATGATGACCAGCTACGTATATTGGAGGTGTAATACATTTTAAATTTATGTCATTACTCATTACATATATGACTAAAGCAATCCCAAAACCTTATTGTCTTAAGGTACCTACCTATATACTTATCTCACTCATACGAGTATAATATGTTTATATTAAGCAATGAAAGTTCAGTGAAATTTCAAAGAAGTAAGTGATTACCTAATGGATGATTAAGTACCTACCTACAATATTTATAGAGGTACCAATTTAGTTAAATTAATGAAGATAAAAGCGTGTTAGATTGCGTGGCGTCGCGACGCAGTGCCAATGGTGTCATACAATCACTAGAAAAGTACAAACATTATTAACGCTGTAAATTGGAAAATTACATATTACACAATAGAAAATAAATCTAATAAAACTATAGTTTACTATTTCGATGAAAATTACGATATTTGTATGAAAGGGATAAACTCCTGCCGTTTATTCGTATCAAAATCCGCTTAATCCGTTGTCTCAATCCCAAGGCTTATTAAATGTGTCGGGCCATTGTAAAACGCACACTTATTAAGAACTTGCAATTATAATAGGCTGATTAATTGTATACCACAACTAAGTCAAAATATTACGTTTCGTTTAAAAAAGTGTAATCGGTAACACTGTGCTATCTCTTATCAAAAATAAGCTATCTATATACATTAGAAGAAACTAATTGTTTTAATATAACAAAAAGAGTAAACACTTACAAGGAATCGAATATAGGAAATAATAATTTGAGAATGAGAGGGAATTTTCTAGGGAGTGTAATAGCTCGATAATTTGGGTTATCATAGAAAAATTTAGCTAAGTACATCACATTTGAAAACGATGACGCAATAAAAACAAAGTGAAAAAGGTTATGTCCTACGCATTTTTTTTGAGAGGTTAGGTTTTTCTATACCAATTTCGGATAAGTTTCCACAATAAAAATAGGTTACCTTGTATATCCGGCAATATCTTCTATAAAATAATATGAAGAATGGACGTCGATCACACACGTGGCGTTTCAGTGGCTTGCAACGACACGAGCCGGGGCGAACAAACTAGCTTTTCAACATTAGTTTGCTCATACCGCTCGGGTCGTCTCGGCCACACGGCGCAGGAGTAGACCAGCCAGGCGCGCGCGCCGGCCGCCACGGAATACTGCTAGAAAATGTGTTTGCGCAACTGTTTTCTGAAACAATTGTAAAGGAGTTTTCTAACTATTACTTTTGTAATGCGGCGGCCGTATCGCCGGTGCGTCTTTATCGCAAACGGCTGCGCGCGAATCGCATTCTTTCCGGTTGTGCGTGATCGGGGAGCGGATATAAGGGCGTATGCGTGGTTTCAGTCGCTATGTGACTGAACAATGCCCTGCCCGTTTCGCACAACTATAATGCTTCGTGACTCTGGTCGCGTGACTTAGCGTCACTCTCACAGTACTGTACCTACACAGGGCCGGCCTTAGCCATACTGGCGCCCTGGGCGAGTCATTCATTGTGTGGTGCCCAAGGCGCCTTAGACCTTTAAAGAAACGCCCGTTGGGAGCCACTGACTGTACATAAAGAGATACATAAGTAATGTATCTCGCGCGAGAAAGAGTGGCGTGTCACAGTTGTGGTAGAGGTGCTGAGGTTAAATTATGTGTTTATAATGACAGATTTCCGAGATATAGTATATCACCACTACTAAGTTGACACTGAGATGCAATTAGCATCTGGCGCGACCCCCCACTCAGAATCTGGTCTATGGTTGCACCTTTGTCCTAACACAGGAACTCATATCGACAACGCCTGTTGTGCCAGTTTGAACCGCCTCGGTCACCACGGACCCCGATAGTATATCATTGATACCGTGGAGGATGGAGCGGTGTTGGTGGGGCGCAAAGTTCGCAGACGCACTAGCGACATTTTGTCTACGTATATCAGGTTCGTGTACGTGTAGGTAGGGGGAAGTCCCCTAACGCCGGACGTCACCTAATGCCGGACACTCGAACTATCTCGGCAACTAGCAACGCGAGCGAATCGAGGACAAGTCCTCGCGGGGGTCCTCCGCGCCCTTTCCACTTGCCGAGTTGCCGTTGCCGAGCTTCCAGTTGCCGAGATAGTTCGAGTGTCCGGCGTTAGGTGCCGTCCGGCGTTAGGGGACGTCCCCCTACCTATAGGCGCGGGAGCGGAGTAGGATTGCAAAATAAAACTGTCTCGCCGCCCGATATGTCATCGCTTTTGGCGTCGAGACACTTGGGTCTGTGGGTCCGGGGCATGCGTGTATCTTCTCCACATGTAGCTCAGCAAACGCCTGAGGAACAAATCAGGAGACCCACACTCTCGTATCGACCCTAACACTCTACAGACAGCGGCAAAAGTCTCCGACCTGGTGCAGACGTGTGCGAGGGACATGCCAGCATCGCCTGTTGAGCCAGTGTGAACCGCCTCGGTCACCACGGACTTGTCTGCTGGCTGTCACTCTCGCCACGCCGCTTTCAATTACTTCCTGAGATGGGCACTTTTCAGCATCGTTTTAGCTACTAACTATTCACGGATCGTGCTGGATAACGGCAAACACCCCGACAGGATGTCATTGGTACCGTGGAGCATGGGGCGTGTGCGGCGTTGGGCGCAAAGTTCGCATAACCACTAGAGACATCCTACCTCCCGGCCACGTGTACCTATAAACGCGGGAGCGGAGATAGGATTGCAAAATACAACTGTCTCGGCGCCCGATATGACTTCATTGTTTTTGGCGTCGTTTGGCGTCGAGACACTTGTACTCTACAGGTAGCTTAGCAAGTGCCTAAGGGAGGAATCAGGAGACCCAAGTTCTAGTGTAAATCCCCTATAAGTAAGTGTTAAATTTCTAATGTGTCAAATAATGCAAGGCGCTTGGTGGCAAAATTGTCGGAACAGAACAGGCTATTCCGATTCCGATGTTAGAATCTCTTTTGTTTTCTAGTTTTACGTACCTACAGCTCTATCCCTGGCAAAAGGGCGGCCATTTACACGCTTCACTCGTTATTAGAGTAAGTTCAGTTATTTTTTTTAGATCACACTTTAAATGAGACGGATCCATAATTATTGGCTTGAAACTTGTTCGATACAGGTAATAGGTACCTACAGTTAGTACAATTGTCATTGACCGAGCAAGCATCTCCACCACGTGTCAGCTTGGTCTAACATTATTTGGTACCTAAATATCCGACTCCCGGATGTTCGGATACCGGTTTCTCGCCTGCACGTCGCATTTCTCAATCGATTTTCTTAAAGTTTTGTGGGTAATAATTATATAGATTTTATCTGTCGATTCAGTTTTACGATTGTTTTCAAAATGGTGTAGATTTGGAACACATCCATTTTAAAACGGGTTGATGAGGCCAGCTCACAGATCCACTAGATAGTATCAGACCTATAGTCGTTTTAAGATCTAGTCATTTCACGAAAACGCCGAGACGTCGCCACGGCGCGACGTCCAGTAAACACAAGTGGCGACCCACATACGATCGATCGCAGCCTTTATCGATGTTGATAAACTTAACTGCTCCGCGCCAACCTTTACTTAACGTGGAAAATACTCCGTAGTAAGCTATGGTTTGCCAGCTAGTTTGAGATTGTTATTTAATGAGACGTTCGGAAGATATATGCAAGACATTATTATAACAATACATACAGTGAAACATAGAACCTCCTCCTTTTATGGAAGTCGGTTAAAAACAGACTTATTAATCGCGTTCAAAAAGGTGTTTGTTTAACTACCTCGACGTTTCATCTCAATCTTACGTCCATGGTCTCGAAGGAGCGTTTTGAACACGGTTAAGTCCCGTTTTGCTATAATGTGTGAACATCGCGTGAGTTTTAATATCAAGCTATGCAAGATCTTCGATTCCAATACTTAGTGGGCTCAGTGTCTTAGGTTTGGAAGTCTTTGATCAGAGTGATGATGACTTGTGGGACTAACGGACATATGCCACGACTTTCGGTGGCAAGCGGCACGGCGAGGTGTTGGCGAGAGATCCGAGAGCGGCGGCCATACGAGTAAGCGAGACAAACGTACCAGTCTCCGCTAAGACCGAAGTCGTGCCCGGGCCGTAAGGCATGGTCGCTCACGGGCTTTACAGAACCGCTCAAGACGGCCCAATAACCATGGCGACGATGATTATAATTTCCCGGCGAGATCGAATCAGAAGCGATGAAAACAGCAGGAAAACCAAAGTAACTGGACATAGCCCGAAGAATCGTCAAACTAAAGTACTAAGCTTTTGGCGGGGCACATTTTCCTTAAGAGTACACTACATTATTACTCCAAAGCTCATTTAGCCGAAAGCATCACTAGTCCGAATTTTCTTAATTCCGAAAACCTAACTAACCTGGCTATATTATGTTATTCTAAAATCTTTGAGGAGTTAGGTTAAAGGTTAGGCCAAATAAAGGCAGAAGGCGGAGCTGGACAACCTGGTGGGGATCAAGCGGGCGCGTTAGTGAGCCCTATCGATCAGGGTTATGGCGACAGAGAGGTTTGAAGACTTTGAAGGAGTTACTTTTCTGAAACACTAATTGTTGTTACCCATCTGCAACGTTACCTCAAATTTTCATTTGCCCGAAAGCCATTTTTTTTCAAAACCGTCCATTTTTCAGAATAATTATAAAACAAACCTAACCTAACCTAAAACAATGTTTATAAAATCCTGAAAATATTACGGGTTCCAGGAAGAAATTATTTTCGGACAAATTAACATATTTGGCAAAAGATGTGTAACAATTGGGATGGGATAGGATACCGTTTGAAGGATGCGGGAGAGCAAGCAATGTAGGTCTACCTCGGTGTCACAGTTTAGTAGTATAACAATGCAATCTTAGTGAAGTCCATTAATTGTGGTCCCCGATAAGGGCGGCCGTGATGTCGCGGCGCCTCTCATTGGTGCCGCGGCAATACGAGCGCGTTGCATCGAAAATCGATTAGTCGCTGCGGCGCACAGACTGAGATCGTACTTTATGTTATGAGATTTGACCATATAGCATCTTTGGTGTGCCCATTGGCGTATGTAAGATTATTTTCCTGGCGGGGCCTGGGAGGGCCGGGGCCTGGACATGCTATGAGATGAAGTGATGAATGTCTATCGGTAACCCAAAATCCTGGGGTGGCCACTAGACCATCTGCCCCTTGTTCTAGGCCTAGAACAGCTAGGAATTGAACACATTGTTGATACAGGCCGTGGGCCACCACTGGCTTTCTTGCAGTTTTTCGGCAATGTCACGGACGCCAACAAATCCATACTAATATTATTATTATTTTTTTTTTTTTTATTTATGTTTCCACATCTACAATAGTCATAACAGGATAAACCCAATGCGACAATGTAGCAAAAGATAACTTAATTAAAGTAACATATTTTATACAAGGCTAACTTAGTAAATTCATTTATATGAGTATGACAATAAAATATGTCTAAATCGGTGGCAATGAGGTTCAAAGTGCGAAGTGCTCGCGTCAGCGGTGCCTCCCGCCACAGCCTCGTGCGCGCGCGCGGCACCGCCAGCAGCGCCGGCCGCCGGCTCGGCCGCACCCCGCCCCGGCGAGGGACGACTACTCCCACCATGCTCAATACAAAAGTTTTCCTCGAATTAATTTAAAGATATATGTCACAAGTGACAAATCCCTCCTGACTTTTAGCTGATTATATCCGACCATGCCTAAAATAAACAATGTTGGATACATTAACGGGTAAAAAGGGTAGACTCCGTATTGCCTCTTGTACATATATCTAATAAACTTATTTTGAATTCGTTCTAACATGACATTGTACTTTGCTTCGTGCGGTGCCCAGATTTCCGAGTTACATTCTAACTGGCTTCTCACTAATGCATTATACAATGCCTGAATAGCATTCATATTTGTGAAGCTGTTAGCCATCCTGAGTACAAAGCCTAGATTCCGAAATGCTTTTTTACATATGTGAGTGACATGATTGCGAAACGTTAGCTCAGTGGTAAAATGGACTCCCAGGTCTCTCACCTCCGTGACCCTCCCAATCGGCATTCCGTCCACCATATAATTATACTGTATGGGAGTGCGTGACCGTGAAAATGAAATAACCATACATTTTGTGGTGTTAAACTGCATCAGGTTTTTCCTACTCCAAAGTACTACCCTGTCTATATCTGCCTGTAATTTCAAGCAGTCTTCCACACAATTTATTGTCATAGACAACTTAAGATCGTCGGCAAATAATAAGCTTTTTGCATGTTTTACAGCTTTCGGTAAATCTTTAATCATTAATAAAAACTGTAAAGGTCCTAGGTTACTTCCCTGACTCATTATAAATGCGAAAGTGTGTCTGTCTGTCTGTCTGTCTGTCTGTTACCTCTTCACGCTAAAACCGCTGAACCGATTTAGATGAAATTTGGTATATAGATAGTTTCAGTCCCGGGGAAGGACATAGGATACTTTTCATCCCGAATACATGTAGTGTTTCCGTGGGATGAGCGGGTAACACCGCGGGGCACAGCTAGTGTAGCATAAATCCATACTTAATATTATAAATGCGAAAGTGTGTGTCTGTCTGTTACCTCTTCACGCTTAAACCGCTGAATCGATTTTGATGAAATTTGGCATGGAGATATTTTAAGATCCGAGGAAGGACATAGGATACGGATAAGGAAGATATGAGCAAAAATATGAAGAACGTGCCGGTTTTTTTCAATATGGCGGCGGGCGCGGAGGGGGGGAAATTGTGCATTTTGTATTTTAAACACTGACTAACCATCCAAAACTACCGGACCGTTTGTAAGGTCAAACTCCTTTATTTACTGAATTAATACGGACTGATATATATTCGTTCATTGTATATGATACATATTTTAAAAACGCCTATAGAAAATATTACGGCAATTGCCCTTCTAACATTGATGCTACCACAATCGCGAGGCGTAATAAAGTAGGTAAGATATAAAATAAACTAATTGTATAAACGTGCCCCTTTTAATGCCACTCCATTTCCAAAAAATAATTGTAAATGGACTCCTATAGATAACAATATTGTGTTGTACTGCACTTAATAAATCTACTATTTAAATATTATATTAAATAAAAAAATATTGGGCAACCTCACACAAATCCATCTAGTCCCACAGTAAGCTCTAGAAGCTTGAGTTATGGGCTCTAGACGACGATATAGATAAATACATACTTAAATACAAATAACATCCATGACCCAGGCACAAATATTCGAGTTCATCACACAGATATATAGTGTGTAAATGTAGGTATATATCTTTTTGTATAAACAGTAATATATATTTTGTATTTACTGGTACCCTAGGTGCGCTCTGTACCATCCGATTTCTGATTTGCACCCACTTCTAGTATCTCTGTTTGGCCCTATGGTTGACTGGTAGAGAATACCATTTGGCATTAACTCCGCCATTTGTACTGACTTTTGTTTTGTGCAATAAAGTTTAAATAAATAAATATATGTCCTGACCGGGATTCAAACCCGGGACCACCGGCTCAGTAGGCAGATGCACTACAAACTGCGCCAACCGCGTCGGTAAATTTACCTTTTTTTATTTGGGATATAAGTACCAAAAATAATGACTTTCTTATTAAAATTGTAAAATATAGGACAATTAAAGATAACTAGGTATACCTATTTCATCCGTTTTTCAATGCAACAGGTGGCAACAAGATACGTTAAATTTAATAAACGTTTAATGATTGTTCTACGTATTTCAGTATATATTTATTTATAAAAGTAAGTATGTATATCGTCGTCTAGTACCCCTAACATAAGCCTTTTTGAGCTTAATTTGGGACTAGATCGATTTGTGTCAGGTTGTCTGATATTTTATTACCTTATTTTTATTTACATTAGTTGTAATTGGGATAAGCTGGCCGCGGATGGCTCATCGGTCTGGAGTGTGCTTCAAAAAATCACAGCGCTGCTGAAACTTTCGCAGGTTCTTTGAATACTTACTTTCCTCTGTAGCTGGTTGTTTGTGTTGATTAGACGCAAAGTTTCACAATTAAGAAACATTACAAAATATACTTACAATACGATGTTCATACACTTAATAATGTTACAAATCGTCTGTCGACAGTCAAAACTCACTAAGCAACAAATACCTGCTTAAAACAAAGCTCGTATCTCAGTATCAATATACAAACTAGATACGAGGTTTTGAAGAACAGTGACAGAAATTGCGTGACACAGTGGCGACAGTGGCGACCGCGGCCCGGAAGACGCAGCATTGGAAGGCCTCCAACAAGGTGGACCGACGACCTGGTTAAGATCGCGGGTAGAAATTGGATGAGGGCGGCGCAAGATCGATCGTTGTGGAAAACTTTGGGGGAGGCCTTTGTCCAGCAGTGGACGTCAATCGGCTGATATGATGATGATGATGATGATGATGATGATGACAGAAAAATGCTTGAATCGTCTCTGTTTCAGCTTCGCCAAAACTTCTTTTGTACTTATTATGTACGGATGTTTGGAGATTCCGATTTCCGGCTGTTCTCGCCTACAAAGATCAAATTTCTCAACCAATTCTCATGAAAGTTTGTGAGTCATATATATATTTATCGAACCAGTTTTTCGAAAGTTTTCAGACTGGCGGAGATATGGGGGTTGAAAACGTAACAAGTTATAAATTTCAGCCATTCGAATTGAGTTTGGTTATCTATTTAGCACTTGTAATCATAATAATAAGATAAAATATTTATTGAATAATAACTTATTTTACAGTAATAATAACTATAGCCTAAGACATTCTACTTGGCAAAAAATTACATGCGCCTGAACTAGGATTCCCTGTGTTTCAGGCATAAAGAGGACTAACTTATTAACAATTTCTTAAATAAATAATCATTAACACATGAAACAATAATTTAGTTCTTATTAAATAGTTTGATAAATTATAGATCGGATACAAAAATATTAAATTAGAATGAATACATGAAAATCAACTTAGAACAATCAGTAACTTCTCTGTATCTTGGTATGACATATTTTGTAGCGCTTCTTGGAGTGTTTTCTTACATTTCGCGTAGCTGAGCGGATATATATCCAGCTTCGTATTAAGCCTACTGTACAGAAGAGGACCCAGCGAAACAAAAAATCTAAAACAGAAGTGACTTCTTCGAATAGTTTTAGAGCAAACGATATCCTTTCGCCGTTTATTAGTATAATCAGTGCTATAAGGGATTGCAGCGTGCTGTTTAAGGACCGTGCTTAGTATAAATAGTTGCCGAACGGTTAGTACTTCACAAGACTTATAAAGAAGATTAGTAGGGTAGAGGAAAGGACGGGAAGTGGATACCTTTAGAATTGCTCTTTGAGCTCTTTCTAAGTTTATTAATGTAGTTTTGGCCAGCCCGCCCCATGAGGAAATGCAGTTCGTTAATATCGATTGACATAGGGCAAAATAGACTTGTTTAATTAAATGTGAGTCTGCAAATGAACGCAGGTTTTTGAACACAAATATTAACTTACGTACTCTATTGCATAAAGCTGAGATGTGATATTTAAAAGAGAGAGTACCATCAATTATGATTCCTAAATACTTAATTTGGGTAACTGCGGCTATATCTGGACATTTGCATTGTGTTTTATTGAGGTCCTTACAGTTGTGCGAGTAGAGTTTGGGGTTATTTGGTGTTAAATTAGATTTGCGCATGGAAAACTTTATGTAGTTCGTTTTGTCCGAATTAAGTGTAAGTAGATGCTGTTGAAGCCAGTTATTAACAGTGTTTAAGCCTCGTTGCGCATACGTATATACTTCCTCTATTGTTTTTGCAGAAAAAAGTAGAACAGTGTCATCCGCGTAGGAAATAATTTTGCCGCTATCCACTTTCAAATCATAATAAAACGTTTAAGTATAACTTGAAATTCGAATTAATTGTAGAATAAGTATTAGACATTTTGTTAACATTCCTTTCAACGGGCTGTTTTTATAAATTTAAGTGTTGTGCCGCATATTACTAATCTTATCGATATCGATGTAAACATTGCGAATAATTAAATACATTTATATTTCAAAATAATAATCATCTCACATTTTATGTTTTAATAAAAAAACAATTTAACTAATTTCTAATTCTAATACACAATAAGTACCTACCTACATACTCGCACGCTTGACAATAGATATGTACCTAATCTATAGGTATGTTTATAACAACACAATATATTTATTTACATATTATTCCCGAACAAAAAAATACAAATAGCATGATATCACTATATTGTCCATCGGCTTGTTTATTCTCAACAGGACAGGGACTTTATCTGATGGTGCTATTCTCGTCTATAATAAAATAATCTATAGAGGTCGGCTCAGGCTGACCGCTGACCGGCGTTATCACCGCTGCACAAACACAACCTCAGGGAATGCCGGATTCTCGCACCGTCTCTCTCACACCGTACATCAAGCCCTAGGAACTAGCTTGAAAAACACAACTGCCCTTTTATTTTGAGCCCAGAAAAAAACTTTTAACACTCCATCTTAGTCTTTAATGAACGGTGAAAAAAGACGCACGCAAACGCGTCGACTCGAAACTAACGCAAAATATGGAATAGGAGGCTGATAACTCTCAGTCTGTCTCTCTCCCACAACGGCAACGCAGCGCCAGTAGTATACGTGTATACACGAGTGGTGGTAAAGTATTCGCTTTTGTGTTGTACTGTAGTTTTGCCAAGTCGGAGACCGTCCGAATTAGACCGACTACATGTGGTTTGTTGTGCTGCGAGTGTCAAAAGTGTCGTGAACTTGTCGATTTACCATTTGAAAGCGTCGGAGTGTTTCGCGATTGATACAAAAGTGTGTGAAATGCGGAGATGGTGTGCGGAACGAGTCGCGCGGGAACGCGGCATTTTTTAGATTCCTATAGGATTCGAAAGTTGAAACTGCATGTTTACGAACGATGCATTTGTACGTGTTTAAGCGGTAATTTTAGTGTGAAGCTGTGATTTATTATTATCGTGGAAAATTGTGTGATAAAATGAGGCGTAACAGAATTTATTTTGTGGACGTGAGTATTTTTGTATACCTATTTTAAAAATACATTGGATTGATTTTTAACTAACTAGTTGTTGCTGCGTGTAATTTAAAATACATGCATAAACATTTATATTTTTATAGGTACAGGAATTTGAATGATGAATGAATTATTTTTATTTCCGATGTTTTGCTGTGATTTTCCGCGTTCATGAAATCTTTGTTCCAAATTAAATCGTTATCAAGACGCATTTTCCTTATTATTCACGACTTTTTCAGAACAAAGATTTGGCTCCAACCCAGTACATCTGTAACTGTCAAGTACATAACGCACTAATAATAAGTCGATAAAACATTTAATGAATAATATGACAACAACAGGTCACTATTTATAGCTGAAGTACATCAAATACTATATATTACTTACTACTTTACTAGTTACGATACTTATTATAAGGGACGAATTAAAAGGGCTTGAAAATTAGGGAAGTACTCGTAAAACAATACAATAACTAAATGTAGTGGGAGTAGTAGTATGTTGATACTAGTTATGTGGTGGTTAATGCATAATACCTAATTAATTAGGTATTAAAGCGCCTGTAACAATAGGATCCGATATGGGTTTGACTTCGAAACATTCTGGAAACGTAGTGAATTCGAATTTAGATTCGTTCTTAAAATTATAATAATTCTAAATTAATAACCTCAGATGCATAGTGTAATAGAATTGTACTTATTTGGGCTTATTATTTTTTATCTTGTAAACATAAGGCAGACTTATGCTATAAATTATCTCAAATGACGCATCGTCTACATACCTACTCCTCAAATTTCAAGAAATACACGATGATTCAAACATGAAATACCTACCTGACAGAGTTTTTAAAGTATACTTAAATGGATCCCTCATTCATTGGAGAATAGAAGCAATGTACACACCGCGCCGAGTTGGGGTATCGAGAGGATGAGTAACAATGAACAATGAGTTTACATACCTCGTCGTACCGTACCTACCTATATTCTTTCCCGTGACACAAATGCCCACTACCAGTAGTCAGCACTTACTATTACTAGGTAATCACAGAATTTTATGACTTTAACGCTACCAAACAGCGCACAAAAACATATCTATGCCAGGTGGGCCCTGTAACAGGAGCAATAAATTAAAACATAGATCCCCTCAAACTGAACAACATTTAGTAAACAAGTTTTAAAAATAACTTATTTATAATGTAAACCTGTAAAATAAAGTTAAGTCAAAGAAGCAATGTATTGCGAAACATTTGATATTTAGTAAGGTGACAGCTATGTCAATGCTAAGGCGATATCAATGTTGGACGGCGTACATTGAAAATGCTATTTACTTACTTTGTTTGAAATAATGAACATATGAAAACTGTATTTTTTTTAAATAGTTTCTGAACTGATGTTGTTCGGTTTGACGAGTAAAATCTATATTTCAATTTTTTGCTCCTGTTACAGGACCCACCTGGTATAAGTAGCTTAGATGAATTTGAACGGCAAGTAAAATCACATCTGAAATTATCATTTTTTTAATTACTTTACAGCATTAAAATTAAATGGAAACGTGCAATTATTATACAACGATAAGCTATGTTTTATAAATAGCACAATATATTTATATTTATTTTTACATAACTGTACTTTCTATAAATCAAGGTTAGGGATCCAAGAGCGCGTTATTATCATCTAAATGCTATTTAATGCAGAAATCCGTGACTAGGCCGATTAACAACTATATCAGTTAACCATCTTGTTAACATACATTAACACTCGCTATAAGTATTTACTGGCAATAGCCTGCAAAGTTAAATTACGATGATTTTAATCAGAGGTTGAGTTAATGTTATTTTTGTGACATTTAATAGAACGTTGCCCTTTTAAAACGATCCCTATGTATATCATTATAGTTGGGGTTTCCTTAGAACTTTCAATTATATCTCCAGGAAAATAAAAAGCATTTCCTGTTTGCACATACTTAATCATTAAAATTAATTACAAAAAACGACTGTAAAAAAATAATGCTTCCATGAAACACGTAGTAGTTCTCAGTACCAAGAACAAGAACCTTATTAAACCTAACGACCATTATACTGACAATAACCCTAGTACTTATGGGTGCAATGAACTATCGACGACTTTATCGATAAACTTCCATCACTAATAATAATTTATATATTTATTTCTTATAATTATCTTATTGCTTATTTTATTCAAGTATGTATAATACCTCTATTATGTCGTAAATGAGTGTTAAATTGGTAAATGATAAACGAACGTACATATAATATAATATTATTATATTTCATTCGATGTCAACGGCAAATCTTACTAAAACAGCTATACTGAAATACTCGGCGTCTAAAATAGACATACCGACGGACAAACCCGGATGGACATGATCAAGCTAATTGGGATAATTGAGTAACAGAGCAAAATAACAGTACTTTTGTGTCATCTGTCCAGCGACCACAGGACACAGGTGCTAAATTCGATGTCTGTTATGACTATCCTAGATCTTGCTATTGTCAACTATAGCGACGTGTTCTTCAGCCTTTCACCGGACGCAGGTGATAAATTTGTGTAAAATGTTTGTAATAATTGTAATGACCGACATCTCACCACTGTTTATTTAACGATGTGCTTTACACGAAGTGACATTGAAATGGGACTTTATTCTTAATTCAAGATATCGCTTAAGTGCAGAGGACAGCCGGGCTCATCTTACACACGCGACTCTTTGTCACGCGACAAATGCTACCTGTCTCTTTCGTTACGATACGGTGCGAGAATGATAGATAATGCTGCAATCGCGCTACAAGTGAAGACGCGGCATGATATGCAAGCCCTACAGAAACAAGCGAGCGAGATCTGCTAGATATATTTCTTAAAATGTCAACTCGCCAATGTCATTTACAGCAGCTTGAATGAGCTGATATATATTTTTTATAAGCTCGTGAAAAGGCTCATTAGCTAAATTCGGAATATCATAATGCTTCCGAATGAAGGCTCTGGCGTGGGCTCATGAATAGCAATTTTATCTTCCCTAGTGATCGACCACACCTGAGTAGGTTGGCAATTACTGCCACACCATCGGATAGCGCGAATTGAACACGTATTAACAAAGAATTATGAACCCACTTCTATTCTTGGATTAGGCGTTTTAAACAGCCATTAAAATAAGGTATTTATAACATTTTCGTATTAAGTATTTGCGTGAGATGAAAATAATAACTTGTCTACCAAATATACAGACGATATGACCTTGTGAGAGTCGTGAGGGTATGGTAGCGGGGAGCAATGGATGCGTTCTGCACAGGATCGCACTTTGTGGTGGGCTATAGGGGAGGCCTATATTAAGCAATGGACGTCCGTGGCTACTAGATAACCATAGTACACCAACATCAGTCTAACTCTGAGACCTCACTACTAGGAACTGCAGTAACCCAACACGTGCATGTCATACCTACTCGTATGATTATGATGTCAGTTGGTGTCAGCCACAATCATATTGCGCCGTGATTCAATTATCTTGTTGACCGGCCATCGCGCATCGCCTTAATGACTGTTTAATTGCTTTACAGTTAACACTAGTAGCTGCTATTTATAGCGCCGTGCCCGTCCGGACCCGATTTTATGAATTTTATAACTCATCATAACTCATATAACTTTTAATATACCTACGGTGATTTATAGACGTGAAACGACACGACGTTAATGTTTTCGTATAATTTTCAAGTTTCACATAGGATTCATTTTTTGAAATAGGAATACTTATGTAGTTATTTAGGATCATTAACGGGTTGTGACTATTTAAACGTAAGTATATTGGGGATGGCAATTAAAATAACAACACGACACGTCTTAATGACGTATATAGGTAGGTATGATATTTCCGCGTAATTTAAGTTTGTCTTCTATTTCCCTGACAAAAAATAATTGATGTTGGAATTTAATATTTAGTATGTATCTACCAAGTATTTACTAAGGTTCCATGATTAAAATAAAACCACGATACATAGTTGCAACGCTGCAATGTCTATTATTAGATATTTCTAAAAGTTATTAGTGTCGTGCTCGTAATTGGATGCTAATTATAGTATGCAGAATACCTTAGAGTAGGTAGTAAGTTATGTAATACTCATTAGCAACGAGTATCGTATACCTGTAACCGTAACGTTTGTAACTAGGGCTACTAAATAGTTAGGTCCCAAAACACCTTTTATTTTTATTTAAATGTATTTTTCATTATTTTCAATCGCTTTGTGGAGGCACTTACCAATACTTGATATTTTTTTCGTTATTTTTCTAAGTATAGCCTCCACAATAGGCATCAAAATCGCACCCATCGTTCGTTTTCAAAAACCTTGAAAAAAGAATGTTTTCATACATTGAGCGATCCGCCCTATTGTACATAGGTGTACACAAATAAGTCTGCGAAGTGAAATAACAGCCTATAGTCAATACCAACGCCCAGGAGTGTTTTCTGTACCCTTACCATGAATGTACAGTCCCTAGCGACTGCGTAGACGGTTTGTATGGAGAATTGTAGTTCTACAAAGTAACCGCTAGGCTAGGGCGCTATACTATTCCCCATACAAATCGTTTACGCAGTCGATAGCGAGTACGGTCACGTTAACGATAACGATAGTCGAGCAATAAAGGTACAGCCTATTTTTTAAACTTTCTCGGAGCTATTCCAGATATAATGGTCACCTTTTAGAAATACCTGGAGTTATGATGCTATTTTAAACTATTTCTGGGATTTACCTAATAGCTTTAATTATCACAAATATCTACAGGCACTCCGACAACAATGTGTACAGAAAAGTGATGCGTTTGAATCGCTCGAGTGATTTATTTGAAACACTCGAATGATGATCTCTTCTCGTTCTAGTCTACTCTATCTGCAAAGGAGAGCATAGTATTGTGAGGTACTATTTATCAAGTAAGGTGCTTTGGAAACGAGTTTCATTATTTATTTTTAATTGATTTCATCCAGAAACTTAAGATTGAACTGCTTGTTTTACCAATAATTTTCTATTAATTAATAAAACAAAATATTTTTCTGTCATTTTACATAGAAAAGTGCCAAGAGATGCCACGATTTTGCGCGAAATCGGCAGCGATGAGCGGTACGTGTGTCTCGCTTATTCCGCTTATTCGTATAGTCACCGCGCTCGGATCTCGCTCAACCGCCCGCCGCACCGCTGCCGCTGGTCGCGAAAAGTCGTGGCATCTTCGTATGACATATAAAAAATATATGAAACTAGCTTTTGCCCGCGAATTGGAAGTATGGAAGCAACCTCGTACAACACGATAGATATCCACCTAATCACCTTAATTAATAAAAGGGATTATTAAAAGCGCCTAAGCAAATGTAAGAGCAATTGTGCTTTTGATCTAATCATTACATTTCGTACAGGGTCATCAATGTCATCATGAATTACTTACTCACTTTTCAATCTTTTTAGGGATAATTTCCAGGATGAAAACTATCCTATGTTCTTCCTCAGATCTTAAACTATCTCCATGCCAAATTTCATCAAAATAGATTCAGCGGTTTAAGCGTGAAGAGGTAACAGACAGACAGACACACTTTCGAATTTATAATATTATAGTATATATAGTATAGTATAATATAGTATAATAGTATATAGTATGGATGTATGTGTTCGAATGGCCGCTACCGCGACTGATCGGCTCTCCTGATGATGAATCGGGACCCGATTCAAAACATGTCGAGCGACATTCGTCTTGTACGTCGTGAGTAAACCTGTTTCATATGTATGTTAATACTCCTCTGTCATCATATCTATAATTATAACAAAACCGATGCACTACGCGCCTGTAACGTGTCAGTTAGCGTGAGAAACGAAACGTACCTATTGTAAACAACAGTGATTAACGTACGGCATTGTCTATGTTTATTGGAAAATTACTTGAGGCTCGCAAACATTTTGTAATGAATGCAATCCTTTAGTCTATTTATAATATAATTATAGTAGGTACATTCATTAGTAGGTAGTAATTGATAGTGAAATCAGCGACAAGAACAATCAGCACTGTGTTCAAATCCTTCATAAAATTATTACCAAGCAAGACTAAGCAATCTGATGAATTAATTAATTATCCATATAAAATAATACACTGAATGTCATTTATAATGAAAGCATCACAAGGCTTATCGAATTTTACACAGTTATTTGAATTTTATAATCATGGTTCGTGTAAAACAATAGTACATAAATGTCACTACAATTGTTATTTTTAGTCGTACCTACTTCATAAATAGCATAATATGAAACAATCATGTAACATGATATTTCGCTCGTAAAGTGTGTTTAAATGAATTTAAATGAAAAACAGTGTAACGCGAGAGCATAGATCACCTCGCACAAGGACATTAAAAACGGTCAGTTGTGTGAAACAAAAGAGTATTGTTGACAGAGATGAGCGCTGACGATATTATCCCTCTTTATTATAAATATTATAATGAATCGGCTCGAAATAAACTCACTGTACACAAACTTTTTTGCCACGGCATTTTTATGAAGTTTTAAAACAGGTGTACCGAATTGTACACTTCTTCAGAAAATAAAAAGGGTTTTGATTCTGGCAAGATCATACAATTTGCCAATTTAAATGCTTTGAGAATAAGGGAACCTATTCTGGAATTATTGGTAATTACTTTATTTGTAGCTGACTATAAATACAGACTCTCAGTTCAGATATCTTCAATACCCCAATCAGATTGATCTTATCATTCAGTTATATCAATGGTTTAATATAATAAATACCGGCCAAGTACGAGTGGGACTCGCGCACGAAGGGTTCCGTACCATTATCTGTAAGTTTGTTGTATGGGAGCCCCCCTTAAGTATTTATTTTATTTTTAGTGTTTGTTGTTATAGCGGCAATAGAAATACATCATCTGTGAAAATTTCAACTGTCTAGCCATCACCGTTCTTGAGATACAGCCTGGTGACAGACGGACAGACGGACGGACGGACAACGAAGTCTCAGTAATAGGATCCCGTTTTTACCCTGGGTACGGAACCCTAAAAATCGTGGTGTGTGGACACATACGAGCTCCGCTGAGCAGTTTGCGCACCACTGACTTAATACCCTGATTACACCTTTATCTATTACCATAGGATGCTACACCACTTGAAGGCTTTTGTTGCCATTTAAATTTTCACATGCCAGTGATTGGCTGAATATATTGGGAAGCTTTTGTTTGATTACTTTTATGGAACTCCTATTTATGTTTGGACCATATATTTAAGTGAATAAACTACATTCATTCTACATTCATTCATTCATACAGACGCCAGGTGCAAAGTGCAAACTTAATAAACAAATTGCGCTGTAGCAAAAACTAGCGGCCTAGTAGTTCACGCGGCGGTGCGCCTGATTTCTCTTTGTTAGCATTCCTGCTGACACGGAATTGGTAATATTTGTCGTTATGCTACTTAAGGATACTGGTTTTAAAAATGCTATGTATAGGCTACACATGTTACTACAATTGTATTGACAACAATATACTTATAATACTTTACATTTATTTTGACGAATGTATGAATAAGTTTGTGGCTTACGTAAGTAACATATAGTCGTCATAAATGTGCGTTGTTGATGGTTTTAATTTGAATAAATGAATTGGATTGCAAGAAAAAATATAAACTAAAAACATAAATATACCTATATCGAAACATTCTTTGAAACCGTGAATATGTATATCTGATTTATAATACTGTCACGCACGTTGGACTATAAACATAACTTACTTATTGGAACAATTTCCATGAATAAATTCCTCACGTACATTATTATACCTACATACATCTGAGCAACTATCGATAAGACTATAAACCGTGCAGTGCACATCACTATTCGAAACACATTTTGTTCTAATACTACTACTACTAATAGATATTTTACAAAAATGTATTTGAAGAAGGCTTGTTGGAGGTTTGTTAGATTTATTATTTTTTAATAAAACAAACATAAAAATTCAAGAACAAAACTAGACCTTACAGTAAAACATAAATATTATTTAAAACCTAACCTTAAAAATAATCTGCCTATGTTGATCTTGATACATTGTTTGTATAGTATATCCCACCAAAAACATTCTGTAAAAAACTAGCCAAGTCTCGATGGAGCTGCTTGTTTATCTCTAAAAAGTAATGAAATCTAGACAAAGTCATACCAAGTCTAAGGTTCCTTACTGCGATTTCTTTATTATTATAGTTAATGTTGTGTGACTAGGCCGTTGAAGGGTACACCAGTATGGTCTATTATCTCGCTTAACAAACATAGGTAGTTACAACAGATATAACATTACGTGTGAACAAAATTGACTTATAGCGGTTCTGGCCACAGATTGGTGCAATGGTGTCATGGAGCACCTGGTTTTGTACCCTTGTGTACCCTTCAACGGCCAAGTCACACAACATTAACTATAATAATAAAGAAATCGCAGTAAGGAACCTTAGACTTGGTATGACTTTGTCTAGATTTCATTACTTTTTAGAGATAAACAAGCAGCTCCATCGAGACTTGGCTAGTTTTTTACAGAATGTTTTTGGTGGGATTTCACTTCTTTTTGTAGAAACGTGGGCATATTGTTTTATAACAACCTGCTAATTAACTTTAGCAAACCTCACGAAATAATAAGCGAAATCAACGAAATGCAAATAATAATCCCTCCTAATCCCTAGCAAACGTTTCCAAGCGCAGTAGAAGAATGTCGTAAACGACTGTAACGCGGCCGGTCGCCACTTCGCCATATAAGATTATCGGAAAAACAAACGACGGCACGTTTTAAAATACAGTCAGCGCCATCTAGCCACGTGTGCGGGTATCACCGCCACTCTTAGTCCAATGCATTATATTTTGACCAAATTTTTAGCGAAATTAATATTTTGGTGTAATTTGTTTATTTAATTTGTGCAATGTTCGAGTAGAATAAAGTTAATCGTTTGACTATTTCTTCTTGTAAACTAGTATAAAAGCCAGTCTAGTCTTGTCCAGAGTTTTCCTTTAATTTTATTTATATGCGTATTAAAAGCGGAAGGGGAGGCATTCGCCCAACGGGTAAGTATTACAATGCCGAAGTTCAAAATACCGAATATCATAAGACCTATGGACGGAAGACCGAAAATTAAAAAATGTCGAATGTTTATTTGACCGAAAGTTTAACATCTCGAAAGAACGTTTGACTGAAAGGATGAAATACCGAATATTATAATCCCGAAGACTGTAATCCCGAAGAATGTAATCCCGAAGACTGTAATCCCGAAGATTATGATCCCGAAGACTATGATCCTGCCTGAAGGTTGTAATCCGGAATATTATTTAAACTCTCGAGAATTATCTCGTATTTCTGTAGTCTTACAGATTCTAATGTTTATTTTATACAAAGAATATTAACCTAAATTACGTAACCTACTTGCCTACTACTATACTTACTATTTATAAGTGAACTCTTCTGTGGAACCGATCTGCTCCGGCGCTGTGGGATGTGCTGCCCCTCCGCCCTGGTACGTTAGTACTCTTTATTATACTGTGGCCCTAGCGTAAGAAAGTGCGGGCATCAAGCGAGTCGCAGCGGATGAGGCTGGTCGCCGAAGGTGACTAAAAAGCCGAAGCTGCGGAGGCGAGCGTTGACAGCTTCGGTTCCAGACAAGTTCGGTTCGGTTGGCAGTCCATGACAGAATATTTTATCATAATATCGAATATTTAGTGTCATACTTAATTTCCCACTTTCCCGGACTCTTTCCTCTTCTTAATCGACTTGCCAAAGAACCGAAGCTGTCAACCCCGATTCCACGTGGTCTTGTCTGCCCTACCCCTAGAGTGTATATAAAAGCCCGGAGGCGAGCGTAGGTGCCGCACTTTCTTACGCTAGGGCGGAGGGGCTGAACATCCCGCAGCACCGGAGCAGATCGGTTCCACGGAAAAAACGGATTAGTTTAGTGTCCTGACACTTTTAAAGTGCTCATTGACTTTCGGGATTTTAAAATTTCGAGATTTTAAAAATTTCGGGATTATGAAATTTCGAGATTTTCAACTTTCGATTTTCTGAAAATAGGTAATTTGAGCTTCGGTTTATCGAATATTGGCTATCGGCTTTTTGAACTTTCGGTATTTTGACCATTGGTATTTCGTAGGTATTATGAACTTTCGGGATTTTAATACGTAGCCCGCCCAGCTGTGGGACGCTATAGGCTAGATTAAATTAGATGTATCCCACTACGCTGGATTTTTGCAATGACAGTCGATTTTTTTATGTACCAATAGTAGAAGGGGGCATTACCATATCTCTAATACAGCTGAGACCAGCTGAGGGTTCTTCATCAAATAAATAATAAATAAATAAATATCGGACAACCTCACACAAATCGATCTAGTCCCAAATTAAGCTCTAGAAGGCTTGTGTTATGGGTACTAGACGACGATATACATACTTATATAGATAAACTAGCTTTTGCCTGCGGCTTCGCACGCGTACCTACACAAATATTACACGTTCACTACACATAAGCCCTAAGGAATTATTCCCTTATCCCAAGGGATAAGTTCGCACTTGTATTGTTTTTGAGTTTTTGTCAATATTGTTTTATGTGCAATAAAGTGTTTACATACATACATACTTACATAATCCGCGTAGCACCGAAGGTGCGGAGCGTCCCAAGGAAGCCGCCCACCCACTTAATATAAGTTGAAGCAACTTAATGCGAGGCCGCAGGCCGAGCTCCGCGTAGCACCGAAGGTGCGGCGCGTCTCAAGGAAACCGCCCACCCACTTAATATAAGTTGAAGTCATTTAATGTGAGGCCGAAGGCCGAGCTCCGCGTAGCACCGTTATGTGCGGAGCGTCCCAAAGAAACCGCCCACCTTAATATAAGTTGAAGCAACTTAACGCGAGGCCGCAGGCCAAGCTCCGCGTAGCACCGAAGGTGCGGAGCGTCCCGAGGAAGCCACCCACCCACTTAAAATAAGTTGAAGTAATTTAATGTGAGGCCGGAGGCCGAGCTCCGCGTAGCACCGCGTAGCACCGAAGGTGCGGAGCGTCCCGAGGAAGCCGCCCACCCACTTAATATAAGTTGAAGTAACTTAATGTGAGGCCGCAGGCCGAGCTCCGCGTAGCACCAAAGGTGTGGAGCGACCCAAGGAAGCCACCCACCCACTTAATATAAGTTGAAGCAACTTAATGCGAGGCCGCAGGCCGAGCTCCGCGTAGCACCGAAGGTGCGGAGCGTCTCAAGGAAACTGCCCACCCACTTAATATAAGTTGAAGTCATTTAATGTGAGGCCGAAGGCCGAGCTCCGCGTAGCACCGTTATGTGCGGAGCGTCCCAAAGAAACCGCCCACCTTAATATAAGTTAAAGCAACTTAACGCGAGGCCGCAGGCCAAGCTCCGCGTAGCACCGAAGGTGCGGAGCGTCCCGAGGAAGCCACCCACCCACTTAAAATAAGTTGAAGTAATTTAATGTGAGGCCGGAGGCCGAGCTCCGCGTAGCACCGCGTAGCACCGAAGGTGCGGAGCGTCCCGAGGAAGCCGCCCACCCACTTAATACAAGTTGAAGTAACTTAATGTGAGGCCGCAGGCCGAGCTCCGCGTAGCACCAAAGGTGCGGAGCGACCCAAGGAAGCCACCCACCCACTTAATATAAGTTGAAGTAACTTAATGCGAGGCCGCAGACCGAGCTCCACGTAGCACCGAAGGTGCGGAGCGTCCCGAGGAAGCCACCCACCCACTTAATATAAGTTGAAGTCACTTAATGTGAGGCCGAAGGCTGAGCTCCGCGTAGCACCGTTATGTGCGGAGCGTCCCAAGAAACCGCCCACCTTAATATAAGTTGAAGCAACTTAACGCTAGGCCGCAGGCCGAGCTCCGCGTAGCACCGAAGGTGCGGAGCGTCCCGAGGAAGCCGCCCACCCACACAATAGGAAAATATTTCATAGTATTTATGTTTTCAGAGATAAATGTTAATCATAATAAAAAGTATCCTATACTAACCATCTTTGGATGTTCAGCTATTCCTGTACCAAAATTGGTAACTTTTTATCTAGCCGTTTCAGCGTGATTCGAGGACAAAGGTTTTTTTGAAAACAGATGGCGCCAGGTTGGCAAGGCGATGCGTGTCCATACAAAACAACTATCAAGCTGCATCACGCTATCGAGACTTTTCCTGAAATCATGACCTCCCTCCATAGAAAATGTATTTTCAATACAAATTTAGGATTTTATAATAGTATAGATATATACTTAAATACATAGAACAACCATGACCCAAGCACAAATATTCGAGTTCATCAAACAAATATTTGCCCTGGCCGGGACTCGAACCCGGGACCGCCGGCTCAGTAGGCAGGTGTTTACAAACCGAGCCAAACGCGTCGTCAAAATACTTCAGACCTTGGATTTTTGACAACAAATGAAGCGGCCCACCAAGTTGAATATTAAAATACTTAAACGGCTTTACTCACGTCGTAGAAATCGAATAACGCTCGACATGTTTCGAATCGGTACGCGATCCATCATCAGGAGAGACGATCAGTCGCGACGGCGGCCAACCGAACACAACAAGTTGAATATTTTTTGTAAAGGCGGTATGTCGATCTCTAATAGTTTGGTTGGGCTCTTGTGTTTTCTAATCAGAGTACTCCAGATCTTCGATTATCCTAGTTTTTAGGGTTCCGTACCCAAAGGGTAAAAACGAGACCCTATTACTGAGACTTCGCTGTCCGTCCGTCCGTCCGTCCGTCTGTCCGTCCGTCTGTCACCAGGCTGTATATCAAGAACGGTGATAGCTAGACAGTTGAAATTTTCACAGATGATCTATTTCTATTACCGCTATAACAACAAATACTAAAAATAAAATAAAATAAACATTTAAGGGCTCCCATACAACAAACTTGTTTTATGGTACGGAACCCTTCATGCGCGAGTCGGACTCGCACTTGGCCAATTTTTATAGTTTTCGCTTTATGTGGCCATTAAACCCTAACTCTGTACCAAATTTCAGCTCTCTGAATTTATGGGAAGTACTACTTCTTTACTGATGATCATGAGTGAGTGAGTGAGTGAATGAGTGTCGTAAATGCGAAACTTTGCTTTCGCTTAACTTCGGAACTAAATGACCTACAGACTTGAAATTTTGGATTTTAAGTATGTGATTATAGCTTACTGGATGACGAAAATTTCTGCGTTCTGGTCTTATCCAGAGGTACTCAAATAGGGGCCTCAAAAAGCGGCGAAATGGTTCCAGTAAAGGATGGTACGGCAGTGTTTGCTTCGCGCTCGACTTGGCGGGGGCACTGCCGTGCCCCCATCCTAGTTTTTAGGGTTCCGTACCCAAAGGGTAAAAACGAGACCCTATTACTGAGACTTCGCTGTCCGTCCGTCCGTCCGTCCGTCTGTCCGTCCGTCTGTCCCAGGCTGTATATCAAGAACGGTGATAGCTAGACAGTTGAAATTTTCACAGATGATCTATTTCTATTACCGCTATAACAACAAATACTAAAAATAAAATAAAATAAACATTTAAGGGCTCCCATACAACAAACTTGTTTTATGGTACGGAACCCTTCATGCGCGAGTCGGACTCGCACTTGGCCAATTTTTATAGTTTTCGCTTTATGTGGCCATTAAACCCTAACTCTGTACCAAATTTCAGCTCTCTGAATTTATGGGAAGTACTACTTCTTTACTGATGATCATGAGTGAGTGAATGAGTGTCGTAAATGCGAAACTTTGCTTTCGCTTAACTTCGGAACTAAATGACCTACAGACTTGAAATTTTGGATTTTAAGTATGTGATTATAGCTTACTGGATGACGAAAATTTCTGCGTTCTGGTCTTATCCAGAGGTACTCAAATAGGGACCTCAAAAAGCGGCGAAATGGTTCCAGTAAAGGATGGTACGGCAGTGTTTGCTTCGCGCTCGACTTGGCGGGGGCACTGCCGTGCCCCCCGATAACCCAACATACCTAATAAATATACATAAGAGATACTTTAATAAAAAAATCCTTAAGCCCATAGCAACGTCTAATACCAAAAATTGGGCAAGTGCGAGTCCGACGCGCATGAAGGGTTCCGTACCATAATCTATAACAAGTTTGTTGTATGGGAGCCCCCCTTAAATATATATTTTATTTTATTTTTAGTATTTGTTGTTATAGCGTCAACAGAAATACATCATCTGTGAAAATTTCAACTGTCTAGCTATCACCGTTCTTGAGACACAGCCTGTTGACAGACGGACGGACGGACGGACGGACAGCGAAGTCTCAGTAATAGGGTCCCGTTTTTACCCTTTGGGTACGGAACCCTAAAAACTACTCGCGCGTCACCTCACGAATGTTGACCAAAGCGCCTTCGGCTTCAAATATTGACTTCGCATAAAAACGTACAGTTGACACGGAAAATTTTGTGTCGCGGCGATAAATACCTACCACTCTACACAGAGCGATAGGCATTTATTTATTTAAGCGTATGGCGTTTACTAAAATAATAAGCAATTCGTTAAAATTACAATGTTACAAAATTTAATTAAAATTATTTCTTTCAACACAAAGAAACAGTAAATAAAAAACATAAACACTACTAACAACTATGTACAAAAAAGCTAAAATTAAAATAAACTAAAAAAAAAACCAAGATATTGCTCCTCTGCGGCACGGTACCGACAATGCTGGGAGCATTTCCTCGCTGAACAGCTATGCTGAAATACGCTGTGCGAGAAGCTGCCGGCTCTTCGGTCCCCAGTGGTGTCCGCAAGCTTTTTATTATCATTTATATGTGTCATGTCATGTCAGAGACACAAGTATGGTTCATAATCTGGAGAAAAAAAACTGCGCTGGATGTGGTCTTGTGCCGCCCCTTATCAAAGTTTTTTTTTAGAAAAAAATTGACGATGTAGTGAAAATTGTATGAAATTAAACAAGTGATTCAACGAAAAGTTTGTCGGCGAAATAAAGGGTCCAATACGTAGGTACCTATTTCCGGGCAGTTCGGTTACAATTACAAGATAGCCAGCAAATGGTGCAACTAATTTAAAAAAGCGGCCAAGTGCGAGTCGGACTCGCGTACCGAGGGTTCCGTACAAACACTCCCCATCTTAACTGGACGGGTTAAGTAAGCACCTGGTATGTATGGCGCCGCATACAAATAAGGTGCAAGGTTAACGCAACCGATCACGTTTGCTGTATATGTATGCCCCTTTTATATTTATTTTATTCTGTTTTTTAGTATTTGTTGTTAAAGCAGCAACATAAATACATCATTTGTAAAAATTACAACTATTACGGTTCATGAGTTAAAGCCTGGTGGCAGACGGACAGACAGACGGACGGACAGCGGAGTCTTAGTAATATAGTACTCCGGTTTTTTACTCTTGGGGTACGGAAACACTAAAAAATCAGGTGTGGCCACAAACGGGGACGATGTCGATCTTTCGTTCGCTAAGAGAGGTGGATTCATTGAGACAAGTAACCTCGAGGATGGCAGATTTCGGCGGGGAAATCAAGCCGGCAGAGTGTGTTTGTGGAATCTACCTCGAGGGTGTGACGGAGGTGGGCACGGGCTCATATTGACCGCGTGTGCCTAGGGTTGCCAGATCGAATGACCCCATTATCGGGAGAAACGGCGTTTTTTTCGGGATTGTGTGACTTTGGTCGGGAGAAACAAAAAAATTCATCACATTAAAGTAAACATATTATACACAACTTCGTTCGCTGCCGATAGATATGTCGGCAAAAATAAATACAAAAAAAAAAAAAATGGTTTAATCATTATTATAATTTTATCTATAAAATCTATAATCTACAAAAAAATGTAATAAGGTAATTTAGTTATAGTACTTATGGAAAAATAAGCAGTGGTATTTCCTTTTAAAATTGTAGTTTTATAATATGAATTTGTTTTTCGGGATATTTTTTACTTTGTCGGAAGTCGGGAGGACATACAAAAATACGGGAGAATCCCGCCAAATCCCGACCATCTGGCAACCTACGTGTGCCACGATCGAGCATGAATTGCGGTAGGTGTTTGCCAGCCAAGTGGACATAAATTTTGTTGCTATCTGTAACGTTAGTATTTCTCCGATTAATTTCAAGGCGGAATATTTGTATTCATAATAGCATTAGGGCTGTGTTTAGAACATTTGATGTTCAATTGCATGCAAAGTCGGTAATATAAGAATCAATTTTAAAAAAATAAAAAAATATATGGAAAACCACACAGGCCTCTTACAGCGAACAATGAATTTTGTTCCAGATAACTTTCTTCCTGATTACCTTTTGCTAATAATCTGGCAAAATTTGCGCGCTGTGGGATTTTTACTACCATTTCTATTACTTACCTACATACTTTGTTGATTAGTTTTCCCACGTAATATTAATCAGTAAAAAAATAAATGCCGGCCGGTTACGGTTTTAAAGGAACGCTCCTTTCATAAGTACAGACTACAGATAGACTAGCAACGAGAAGTGGATACCCATTGTTGGCAATTTGAATACTAGTGGCTTTCTGCGCTGTAGATCTTCCGTTAACTTTTTGATTTGGCTAATATAACTTTTCTTACGTTTTCAACCCCATATCCCAGCCATTTTGAAAAGTTTCGAAAAAGTTACTCTACAAAAAAAGTGATTATTGTACCTGCTCACAAAATGTCACAATATTCTGTAGAGAAATGCGGCTTGTAGTCAGGAATCTGAACATACAAACATCCGGACATACGAAAGATTATTTGGCCAAGCTAAAAACGACGACGTTTCGCTCGCTCGGGCAATTATACCAACACCGTTTTAGCGTCACTGGTATTGGTACTTTTATCCAGCATTTAATCGGTATTTGCTGGCACCGCGGCGCGCGCCGGGTGGTCCTTACTGCCAATAAAAAACGGACAATTGGACAAAAACTGCTCGACTGGTGATGGAATGATATATGTACGTAGATATAGGTACTGTTAGTTTTGTAGCAAAAAATATTATCTTTACAATTGATACGATTTTGCAAAATAATTGCTGTAACTCTAATTTTGCTTTAGTCTTTGAATTACGATCCGTAAGAAAATAATTTTTAAATCGATTTTAGTTTTACATACGTTACTTATCATTTCTGTTATTAATTAATCAGGTACCAACGTGCCTACAGTAACAACGAATAAGATACAATACCTATAAAGTTGACTGAGTCACGACTATCCTAACGAAGCCCGAAATTCGGTATTCTCCGTTCGCGATCGCGACCTACACTTTGGGAAACGCTGCTTTTGAACGCTACATCAGTCGGCTGTGGCCGACAGCTGAGTTGTGCCATAGACGCCACATCGGTCACATACGTTGTAGTTCTTTCAACATTTTTTTAATTTCTAAACCATTGATGCAAAACACAAAGCACAAAGAAAAATTGAAATGCGTAACCTGGCGGAAGAGACCAGAAATCGAACCCGGTACCTCTGGATTACCGGTCCAACGTGCTAACCTCTCCACCACCCTAACGCCAGATACTTACATTTATGATTATTATACAGTGCAGGACGTATTTTTTGTTGCGTGGAGTTTGAGCAGTTTTCTCGGCTTTCAAAAGATTAATGAAACACTAGAAAGCGAGGGAACGAGCAGTTTTTGATTGCCATTTCGGCGCTCAGAAATATATCGTTTGTGAATTAAGAACAGCAAATACAACCATAACGGAGATGCCACGACCAAAAACAGATAGGTACAGAAATCAATCTACATACAAGCGCGCTCGAGCAAACGCACACATAGACAGTGCTCACGGACACGATATCTCGGACCAGTTCAGACCAGTGCCACAGTATAAAAGTGCGAGCGCGAGTGCCATCCGCTTGACGTGTCCGTGAGCAATGTCTATGTGTGCGTTTGGTCGAGCGCGCTTGTATGTAGATTGATTTCTGTACCTATCTGTTTTGTGCCACGTTAGCGCGACAGCGGCAGCGGTGAAGGTACGTGTGTCTCGCTCGAACGTATGGCCGCCAGGCTCGGATCTCTCGTTCAGCCGCTCGTCGCGCCGCTGGTCGCCCAAAGTCGTGTCATGGCACTGGAATCATATACATTCATTCACTTAAATGCGAAGGTTTCCTCGCGATGTTTTTCATTCATATACCAATTA
This sequence comes from Apotomis capreana, assembly GCA_947623375.1. Lineage (NCBI taxonomy): Eukaryota > Metazoa > Arthropoda > Insecta > Lepidoptera > Tortricidae > Apotomis > Apotomis capreana. Next base: position 25,106,994 of record OX392512.1, on the reverse strand, counting down.
TAATTTGTATCTTACGCAACCACTATCGGGTAGCAAACACTCGGCACAAGGCCTGTCAGTCTGTGTGTCTGTGTAACGCAATCTGTTGGAAATGTTTGCATAGCTTAACTCCGTGGCTTAACTAATGTCATCTCTGCTCAGAATAGCATCTCATTACGTCCGTCATTACGAAATCAACTAAATACTTATGTTATGATATAAAACAAACATTAGTAGGTACGAGAACATGTGCGGATGTTACTAGCATTGATGCAATAATTAAAGAACAAAGAAATAATTGTGATCTTTATAGGCATTAGGGATGATGACTGTTATGTTTTTGCGTCACCCTCGGCGTCACTTCCTGGCCAAGGCAAGACGTAAAACTTTAGACAAACCAGGGGCGGTAATTCGTAAAGCCTTTGATTCCTTATTCATGGCCCTGACCTTTGGTTTGGGCCACAAACACATGCGATTTGGGACACTCACGAATTCACCGCCCTAGGTAAGTAATGTAATACCGATCACGGATAAAATAACTGAAAACCGCCTCAGATGGTACGGACATGTGAAAAGACGCAACGAAGACCATGTAGTACAAATCGCATTAAACCTGCCCGAACAGAAGAGAGGCAGAGGCCGCCCGCCGTCGACCTGGTGGTCAAATATAAAGAGAGACCTCAAGCAAGCCCAGTTGCCAGAACAGACAACCCAAGACAGGACAGCTTGGCGCAAAAGAGTGAGGAGACCCGACCCCGAATAACGGGAACAGGGATGGACAAAGAAGAAGAAGGTAAGTAATGTACTACTTTATTTGATGATACGGAACCCTTCGTGCGCGAACTACTAGCCCTACGACTAGCACTTGATAGTAGGTATATTAGTTTAGTTCTGATTACTAAACGAGTACCTATATAAAAAGTAGTTACAACTTAAAGATTACCTACTCTTAAAATTCGGAGAGCATATTTATTATCACTACACATAGTATAAAACAAAGTCGCTTCCTGTCTGTCTGTCCCTATGTATGCTTAGATCTTTAAACCTACGCAACGGATTTTGATGAGATCTTTTTTAAATAGATAGTGTGATTCAAGACGATTATAAAACATTTATTGCACCCGTGCGAAGCCGGGGCGGGTCGCTAGTTTACTATGTTTTGCTGCTAGTACATGGATGGATTCATAATGGCCACCGTCACCGCTAAAAGTTTCTGTTTCCTTAGCATTTATACATATAACATTATATTACCAGCCCATATAAGATACGACACGTGATATCTCAGTTTCTTCATTCTTAATTACACTAGTATTTACAAAACCTAGTGTAGTCATCTCCCTCGTGCGGGCTACTTATAACCGAGATGTCTTCATGCAAAGTATATTAAAATACAAGGTATATATATCTGCAACACAAATATTTCCATTAATGCTTTTGTTTATAAATCGGATGGAGGTTATTTCCATTTCCATAGTACATAATTGTACTCAGTTTTTATCTGTTTATGAAGTTTATATGCTTAATGGAACAGAAGTGTTCAGAATGCAACTGTGAACATTCACTTTTCCAAACGTATACTATTAATTCCTTTTTTTATAACCTCGAGGTGACATTTGGTCACATTCCGAATATATACAACACATTACCATGGTCTGTATGGAATGGATGGAAAGGTTTACGGTTCCAGAGAAAGACTTTAAGTGTAGAATTGGTTTAGTCGTAGCTTCTTCTTCTCGTGGTCGATGGTTTCATACATTGCGAGATAGGGAATTAAAAGCCGTTTTTTTCATCCTAAAAATAACCGATTGCATTCTCTTGCGAGAAGTTAGCGATGCTTTCTGTGTCTCGTAGGTCTTTTTTTGCATTTTTCGCTATTCGACATCCATCGTTGCGTGAAGAACTCATCCACAAAACCCAGCAATGCCTTTATATTGCTTGTAGCTTCGTGTAGGGTGCTTGGAGACCTAGGTACTTCATCCCGTGGATCGTAGATTTCGTAGGCCTTCTCTTCGGTTAAGAAATGCGACCCTAGGCGAGAACAGCCGGAAAGCGTCTGAAAATCCAAACATCCAGACATACGAAAGAATTATAGCCCAAGCTGAAATAGAGACGCTTCGATCGCTCGGTCAACAAACTTTGTAACTATTTATAAAATGAAACAATGTAATTTCTTATTATTTTTTAATGTGGGTACACGCCACACTTTGCAACACGCTGGACCGGTAATCCCGAGGTACCGGGTTCCATTGGCGTATCTAAGATTATTTTTCAGGGGGGGCCTGGGGTGGGCCTGAGGGGGGGGCCTTGCCATGGCCAAAGAGATGAAGCCATGACTTTCTATCGGTAACCCAAAATCCTTGGGTGGGCACTAGACCGTACTGGGGTGGGCACGGCCCACCCGGCCACCCCCCTAAATACGCCTATGGGTATTCTCGGTCCGCCGGGTTAAGAATTTCAATTTTTCTTTTGCTTTGATCTTTGTATCAATGGCTTGTAAATTTGTTTGCCGTGTCTAGTAATTCGTGCCTCTGTGTGCAAGCTGTACATTAGTATGTAATGTATGTGCATGCATTAATCGATGCTATTGACAGGAGTCGTTTGAATGCTACCTGCGCGTGCGCCGCTGTTCCGAGACTGTTCGGCTACCGTAACGTTATTCAAATACAAATGATTTATTTTAGGCGTAAGGGCCAAAATACAATTATAAGTATTATAATACATGATATCGCATCGTGCGACGACGCGATATTTTTCCTATAGTTCAATTTAAACTCATGTTAGTGGTGCTAACCGGTAGCATTAAGTGGGATAGTATTGCCTTATGACCAGTGTTCGGATTAGGGTGTGCAATTTGGGTTCAATGCCCTTAAATGCTATACTTAATATGGATATGTCCCGGGGTATATTAATATTACTTAACTAAGTCCCGACCAATTGCACAGACTAATCCGACCACTGCTTATGACCACATCCACACTTACAAATCTTTGTAACATCTGAAACAGTGTTAACCTCCTAAGACCCAATCTATTTTTAGGACATTTGTAATAGCGACCCAGTGACCTAATTTTAGGTACATATGCTTGCGGCCCAGAACTTAGAATTGTAATAACATGTTCAAAACGTGAGATAAAAACAAAATCCTCTATATTTTTACTCGGAACGAGTAGCACTAATGATTTAGATGTGAAATTTAGAAAAATAACATGTCCCGTTATTAGGTCGTTGGGCTTTAATTCGAAGAAACTATAATAATTAGTACTTATAAGTTTTATAGAATTCTTAAGTGTGTTTTTAAATGTTTAAAGGCGAAAACGGTTTCATACGTTTATTTTAATATTAAAAATCGTGTTAGGAACATTTTTTGGTCATTGATAACTAAATAACTTCTTAAAATTGGCTTATCCTTCAAGTAAAATCAATATTATTAATCACCAGGCATTAATATGGCTTATTGAAAAAAATGTATTATCATACAACGATATAAGAGATCACATCCTTATGTTAAAATCTTAAGTTTCGTATATATAACTATTTAACCAGTCTTGTTACAAGTTATCTTATATGTAACTATAACCAGTCTAGTCAGCAAGGTCAATCTCATCCTCGGAGGAAGATGTTGAGAAATCTATGGTAGCACTAATCTAAATCCAAATAGTAATCTAAATCCAGTTCGTCATCATCAGCGCCACTGGTTTCAAATTCTGATACGTCCAGGTTCACGCATCTTTCTAAATTTTGTTCTTTCAATGTTATAAAAAAAAACACTCAGATAGTACCCAAAACCCTAAAATTAAGACAAGCAATGCAGCCCACTTTTACAACAACAACCCAATGACCTAAAATTAGGACATAAAACTTTGTAACCAAATTCTGCTTCAATCCAAACACGGCGGGAAAAAATATAAGCCTAGCCATATAAAGTACTCTTTAAATAATTAGTTTTATATTCATTTATTGCAAAATAACAACAGTTTTCAAAGAAAAAAACAGATTACTACGACGCTTCCTCGTGGCCGCCATTTTCGCCGACACTTACGTGACAACTGACAGATTCTTTTGATCGAAATGTCAAAGTTGACAGCTCATTTTTTGGCTGCGTTCATCAGCGACATATTTGAGAAAGTAAAGTTCTGTTTCACGCATATTTCGAACCACCGGACATGTCTTTAGTCTGTGTCATAATTTTAGGACCTTGGGTAGATATTTGATAAATTCATACATTTAATTGGGCCGCAATGAGTACGATCTCTGGTCTTTAAAATAGGCCGTTGGGTCTTAGGAGGTTAAGTTAAGAGGCCTTATTCCTTTTTGTTTTTTTTTTCATATTATGAGAAATATATTGATAATTTCAACCAACTTTTTAAAGTGAATTACTTTTCCCTGAGTTCTAGAAATATCATAGCTATTTCATGCTTTTATTGCGTGTAGTCGAAAATATAATAAGAAAACCAGTTTTCCGCGTGAATTAATTTCGAGTAGTTTTTGAAACAAAAATTATCAATGAGAATTTCAAACTATAGCTTTCAAATACCAATAAATCTCAATAGCCCAGTTCTAAGTACTAAATCAATCAGCATTATTGAATGGATAAGGAGCACATCTTTTTAATTGCGTATTACTAAATATACTTACTTATGTCTCTTTTATTTTTATGAGTTGCTATTAAACTCGCCGTAAGCTCAGGATTACCGCGTCAAATGTTTCACAAACGATAAGATACCGCGACACGACACGTACCTACGTTGGATGATACGTGCCATTATTATTACATTTTATTTGCTGGTCTATTTTTAGCACATTATCTCGCACCCCCGTTGGTAGCACACTAATAGGTATTATAACGACGAAAGTTTTTGAGTGTGTTTATGTGTATGTTTGATTTTGATACTTCTTCACACTCAAACGGCTGGAGCAATTAAGTATGTTAAATTTTGGTATGAAGGTAGCTGACACCTTGGATTAACACTTAGGCTACTTTTTATCCTGAAAAATGTATGGTTTCCGTGGGATGAGCGGGTAACACCGCGCGGCGCAGTTAGTTCTTCTGTAAAACTGTCTGTTATGCTGGTGTAGGTATACGTATTATAAGTAACACTGTTACTTAAGAAAGCATTACAAACGAGGATGACTTGTCTTAAACACTCATATCTGGTTTTTATTTAGATTATTTTATACTATTTTATCATCTTAGGGTTAGGTCTTTTATAAAACGAGTACTTACCTACTTTAAAAAGTAAGTAGAATGCCAACTAAGTATAAAGTATAAAAGCCTACCCTAGGATGTCGCTAGCAGTGATCTATCAACACGATATTTAGGCCTATTGGTAACAATACCTATTAGTCCTCGAAGTAATCAGGTAAACAGGTTAAGAAGGTTAGGTATACACATCAACAAAACATTTCCATTTATTAGCACTGCGTAGGTAAGTGAAATATGTATGTATGTATATCCGCTTTAACTCTCGTCTTATGTAAGTTACCTACTTGTCGAAGTAAGTAAATAAGGAAACACACAGTAAGTGCACATTAATGCACATTAAGAAAATACCTGCCTTACTAATAAAGCCTACCCTAAATACCTTAATAATAAAGTATAGGTAAGTACCTACTTATTAGTTAAATATAAATATTTCAATTCCTGAAACGAACCGATTATCTAGAATCATAGCTGAGAACACTCTAATAGACCAAGTCCCCTTACAAACAAATAATGGCGAAATAAAATAGGATAATACTTACTTACATTTAAGAGTTATGTTAACAACTTATACAACACATAGACATAAAAGATAACACGTTAAACGCAAATCACTTATGGGTGTAACGCAAAATAGTTATTTGTGCAACAACAGAGCAAAGTTGTTTTTTGTTACGAGTGCTGATTTTTGAGTCCCGAGCAAGCGAAGGATTCTACGTTTGAATCACGAGCGTAGCGAGTGATTCTATGTTAGAATCCTGAGTGTAGCGAGGGACTCAACAGCACGAGATGCAAAAAACTTTGCTCTCGTGTAGCACACACAACTTTTCACCTCATCAGCGAAAACATATTCAACATTTTGTGCTTTTTCTTCCAACGTATGTTTATTTATAATCTTTGTTGCTGATTTCAATAATAGGTATTATTAATCATAAAATAGATAAGTGTTGCTTAAAAAGGAATAACAATATAATTTAATTGAAAATATAATCAACCAACCAACACAGTTATTGTCATTATTTTGATCAAATTGGATGATTTAGCAGATACATGACGTGTTTATTTATAAATACATATTCATATTATATTACGAGATTTTGTTTATAAATTGATTAATATTTTTACTTGTAAAACACCAAACAAAATAAATGCAAAGAAAATAACAATTAGGTACAAAATGAACTCGATATTTTTTAAGGTACATTTCGAATATGCATCTATGATATAATAAAGAAAAAAAAAACGTTGCCATTAAAACTTTTTCGGGTGTTTTTAATGAATTTTTTGGTATAACGCGTATCCGAACTGTTCTCAATCGAGGTCGAATTCGAAAATCGAATTTCAAATTGATAAACTTCTATCGCTCTCTCTTAAAATACATATGAAAGAAACAGAGTGCATCGAGATTCAAATGATTAGAATTCTATAATTAACCTTTGGCTGAAGAATGAAAATTCGTGGTCAGATATTGAAAAAATTAAAAAGCTACTTTCTACTCACGCTCGAAACAAAATCGCATTTTGTTCACTGTTATCTGACAGCAAAATCGCCATGTTTGAGCTGGTGAGGTGAAAATGTTATTTAGTAGTGTTATATTCTCTTTGCCTATACGGGAAACGTAAGCGCAATAGACATGTTCATTTGCGTTGGAAATTCTTAAGCTCCTCTGCAGAGGTTGAAAATATATATGTGCTCGATAGCTACGTGTCAATTTCTTTGTTTATAATAAAACCTAGTCGACTTGAAAGGGTCTGGGTCTACGACATTTGCGCCTTACTTCCTTATCCTAAGTATGTTCCCTTGTTAGTTACCACAAATTGCGCAATAGTTCCTGTTTGATACCTAATTACATCAACTTTATTTCTATATTTATGCGAATGTTTATTGCTCACGAAACGAATCGAAACGCTTCTGCGTCTAAATGTAGGTTGCAGCGAAACATATGTCGCGACACATGTGGTTTGCGATGAGTCTGGCGCAAACATGCAACTGTGTTATAAATAATTGTTAACGACTTTTGGAATGCTTAGATAATACACTACACATTTAACGCCATGAGAAACAAACACATGAGTCACCTTATGCACAGAATAAAGGCAGAAGGTTCACTGTTGATATTCGCAAAGCCCGCCTGCAACCTGTATTTTATTAGTGGTTTGTATAAAATGGAACACCAATGGAGCTCGTGTAACTCACGGAGCAGGCTCGGGCATTGTAACCAGTTTCGACGGAATGGTGCATGAGTTGCCACGACTATCAACGAATGCGCGTCGAATTTGCCTGAAAAAAGACGGAAGACGAAGCCAAACAGACAGATGTGTTTTTGCGCGGGCTACTAGCGCAGTTCGCGGCGCATAGGTCGGCCTTGATATGGTGATGATGACGATATTTCGGACCAGGGTCAAATAAATAAATATTAAGGGACAATCTTACACAAATCGACCTAGTCTCAAACTAAGCAAAGCGTGTACTATGGGTACTAGACTACGATATATCCAGGAACAAATATTCGAGTTCATCACACAAATATCTGCCCTGGCCAGAATTCGAACACAGGCCCGCCGGCTCAGTAACAGCTCCACAACAAACTACGGCCATCGCGTTGTGAAGAATACCGCTATGGCTATGGATGTCCAGCCAGCACATGTTCTAAAGACAATCGTGCGACGGCCGCCGCGCCGTGGGCCAATTATCCAATAGCCGCTTCCTCCGGGCAATTGGTGGGCGAGGCGAACCCGGTTAGCTAAGGACCCAGACCTGAGGCTAAATCGGGTCCACAATACCCACTTCTAGTTTTAGTACCATATACAATGTGCAATGTTTAAAGTAGGCACTCATTACAGAGCCGTTGTATTATGGAGTATAGACGTAAACAACTGATCTGAAACTGAACAACATTTGATAAGCAACTTCTGAAAATAACGTGGATTAAATAAATGATATTTTGTAGAATAATGTTTAGACAAAGAAGGTAGCCTGCACTATTTATTACCGACACCAACACCGTGAGGAGGATATCGACAAATCGGATTTGAGTGAATTCCAAGTCAGCAATTGGCGGGAAACAGTGCAGGATCGAGGAAAATGGCGAAAACTCGTGCCGGAGGCCAAGACCCACGTTGGGTCGCTGAGCCACTGAGTAGTAGTATATACTATATAATTAGTTCCTACTTATTATACTATACTATAATAAGTAGGAACTAACTCACCTAAACTATTAAATTTTTCAACTCGACACTTCCCACTGTCTATAATTGTGTTTATTTTTATATTATTTCGCTAGTCTAGCGCTATTGTGGACGAAATTGGAACTATTAGTTACTGCTGACCGCTGGGCACTATTCAGCTATTCTCCTATTAGAAGATTGCGACTCCTTTTATTTCTACACTCCATACGTTGTACCTATGTTAGATAATCCCACAAAATTTGTCATCTTGACAAGCAATTAAGTAAAGTTTAGTTAAAAATCGTCACTTGTCACTATTGAATAATTAGTTGGAATTATATTTCAAGCAAGTTAGACTCACAAAAGATTTGAAAAATAACGCCAAAAAAATCACTCTTCTTGTATTATTTGTTGGTCTTGTATTATCATTACCAAGGTCCGGAATTCTTCATAGCAAAAATCAAACTTTGAGAGGGTTCGACCAAAGTGTTTTATCGACTATCGATAAATAATATTCACTTAACGAAACAACGTTAAAGTATCGAAATCAGACTTTTGGATATATATAGTGTCGTTCAGCCAATTAGGGACATCATTATTTTTATTCCATACAACTGCATGTAAAATATAACTTTGGAAATTTAATCAAAAATGTAAGATGCGGTTGACCATTTTTATTATTAATAACATGAAGTATGGTTGTTTAAACAAGGTTTACTATAGGGAAAATAAAGTTTCTGTAAAACTTTACTTTAGAGACTAGACATTTTCAAATTAACACTTTTTACAACTTACATTACAACCCCATACTTTAATAAATTAGAAACGGAATATACATATGTCTATTTTCAAAAAAATATGTTTTACAGAAATTTCATTTGCACTACCTATACTAAAACTTGTTTAAACACGTGTACACCGTGTTATCTACACTATTATAAAATTCTAGATTTGTATTGAAAAATATATTTTGGATTATTATGGAGAGGGGTCACGATTTCAGGAAAAATCTTAATAGCGTGATGCACGATTGTAATTCGTTTTGTATGGGCGCGCGTCGTCATGCCTGCTTGGCGCCATCTGTTGATCATAATTACCTTTGTCCTCGGATCACGCCGAAACGGCTGGACAGATTTTAACCAATTTTGACACAGGGATGGACATCCAAAGATGGTTAAAGGATACTTTTTGTCCGTCGTCAGTAAATAAAAAAATACACGGACGAAGTTACGGGCGCCTCCTAGTTAATAATAAAATGGGCCTCCGCATCTTACGTTGTTCATAGAATTTCTAAAGTCATATTTTATATGCATTTGTATTGAATAAAATAATGATGTCGCTAATTAGCTGAATGCCACTGTATATATCCAAAAGCCTGTTTTCATTACTTTAACGATGTTTCGTTAAGTGAAAATTATTTATCGATAGTCGATAAAACACTTTGGTCGAACCCTCTCAAAGTTTGACATTTGCTATGAAAAATTCCGGACCTTGATCATTACTATAAGGTAATTTGCGTACTTATACTTAGTACTGACTGGTTCAAACATATTAGCTACGATTAAAATTATTACGCGAGAAACTTCCAAAAGACCATGTCACTTGTTTGGGTCAATTTCCCAAGCAGTATTTTTTGATGGCAAGACTGAAAACGCCGGTGCAGAAAGGTTGAATAATAAAGTACCATTTTTTTTAGGATACAGCCCGCCATTGTCTACCTCGGGCAACAGCTAAAATTAAAATATCAATATATATAATAATTTAAAAAAATATATTTAGACCAAATTTCTCATCAAGGTGGGTTGTCCCCAAGCCGGTTTTGTTTGTAAAATGCCGGGTAAGTCAAATACTATGCATGACAAAGAAAATCTGTTACCATTATTTTATTACCATATAAATAGGTAACGAAAAAAGCACATTACCCGTTATACTCGTATATCTCCTTTGTATACCCTTGAATAAGTGCATATACGTTTGTCCCGAGAAAACTTCTCATTACCGCCGACAATGTTTCGAACCGATTTATTTCCCAAATTTGATCAAGTACGCCCCCCGTCTCCCGCGCACTTCAAAGAATTTAGTCAAGCTGCGGCGCTCGACGAGGCCGGTTGTGTATAGTGGCAATACGTTGGCTTGTATAAACGTGAATATTTCATCGCGGTGGACAGGGGACAAAAAAAAATTCATTCCGGAGTTTGTTATAGCTTCTTTCTTTTTTAACTGCGAGGTTTGAAATTTATATATATCAGGTAAAGTATACTCGTGATTTCAAGAGTTGAATTAGTTTTAGAATATAGGGCTTACTTTATTTTTAAGAAATAAAAATATGTCGTGTTTCTCATTCCACCATTCTCATTCCGGTGTTTCCGGTGTAGTAAAATGGCTTTAAACCCCACCATAATGAGGAAAACACCGGAATGACAACAAAAGTAGCTTCACTTTTCATAATATTGTTGGAATAATATTTTTTTTTTATTTTGTTTTTAATACCGGACTAAGATATTTGTTTATATTATTATGTAATGCCAATATAATATATATTACGAATATCAAAAATAAAATTACGTTCATAATATGCCACTTTTCTTTCATTCCGGTGTATGAAATTTCATTGCGGTGCACTTATTTTATCATCCTGGTGTACATTTATCATTCCGTTGTGTGTTTCATATTCGATCTCGAATATCTCGAAAACTATTTCAGATTTCAGGGTCCCTTTTACATATGTTTAATAATATAGTCTAAAGTATCTCTTCACATTTAAAAAACTCAAAAATAATCAAAAATAAAGAATCACACCGAAATGATAAAAAAAATGCGTCTTGTTGAAATGGACCCGTTTAGGTATTTATTTATTATAATAAATACACAACCGCCCTTATTGGCTTACCGAGTTTGACGAAATGGAATTTATTACAAAATGGACACAAATGTACCTACACAAAAACAAGAAATACATTTCAAAAGAATAAACTGTACAAGGGCGAACTTATCCCTTAAAGGGATCTCTTCGAGTTAACCTTTCAGTAAATGAGTGCTAAACACACATGTAAATACAGACAAAGAATTTAGTTGAAGTTTTTATTTACTGTTTCTTTGTTTTTCCCTTTTCTGATGACTATGAAATGATGTGTTACACAAACGCAACATTACACATTCTCGATAATATTTACTATAAGTACATGTGTGTATGTACAGAGCATAGGTACAGTGTGGCAGAACAAAATAAAATATCAATTCATTTGCTACTCGATTTAGAGTGTAGCGGTAGCTGGACTACTTACGATTATGTTAAGATTTTAATGGATCTTCAATGGATGGTATTTTAGTTGTCTGTGGGTGTTTGTGTGTTCTATCAAAGAGCCTAAACTATTCATCCGATTTCTACAATAAAGACATAAGGTGTTAATAGATTCATTAATAAAGTTTAGGTAACACGTGCTATATTTTATCCGACTCTAAGGCCGATGGAGGTGATCCAGTGTCAAATTTAGTGATCAAGGCAATATTTACTGGTCTGGTCTGGTCCCGGAGAGATATACATAGTTAAGCTATATGCCACAAGCGCACGTATTATGAACAAATCATCCTATTTTGTAAGGTTATCAAAATAACTGTAGGTATTAGTTTAATTTATTTTTGTTCAAAATCCTAATCTAAGCTTAACTTGAAATTACCAGTTATGTACAAACTAGCTAATTTGCACATGGAGGAGCGGTGTCTCTTAACACAGGTATCTGGCATACTTAAAAAGAGACACCAACCTATGTTAACATTGTGTATGAATAAGGAAATGAATAAATCATTTTTATTTAATTTTTATTTATTTATGTCTTTGTAGACAAAGACATTCCCGTGCTTTTAGTCTTCAGCTAGTTTTTTTGCACGCTTCGCCCTGATGATAACTTTCATTACAACCTCACACAGACCGCCAGAAGGCAACCAATAAATACCTTCATATCTTATCTATTTTCCTACATTTATTGCCGCCGACCTCCGATCTGCCCACGGATATTTAAAGCGCGATATTTATTAGAAACCTTCACCTGAGTAACGTGGGTTATTTCTGTCGCTGTTTTCTCGAGTTTGTTGCTACGTGTCCCGACCTTCGGATCCGTGATTTACAAGTAGGTATTCAGATCAGACGGACGAAGGATTTTTATATCCGGACTACGATAAAGTCGCGCCCAAAACTTTGTCTACTCTTGTACCCGCATTTTACACGCCCAGAACCGCGCTACTAGCATGCGCAATGGCGTGCATCATGATGCTTGGCTCCGCCTTCCACTTGGCGCGGGTTCATACCAACTCATAGGGCCGTACACGCGTCAGTCTGTTGCGTCACCGCGATCAAAAGAGTAAAACTTCTAGTCTTATATTCCGTACTTTATCATGTTTCTGCATAAAGTTCTCTTGCTTGAACTTCTCTTTACATTGAATTTTTTCAATGACGCGAAAAATTTAAAAATTTAATGGTTCAGGTAGGCTTCGAACCTGTGTCTCCAACGGTCTGGGTCAACACGGGCGTCCTACCTATTGGACTACTGAACCCTGACATCGCTTCATTGTAAACAATTGGTTTATGCTAGTAGACGTTACTGCTTTAATAAAAATATTTTTGTCATATCCTTGTTTTGCGCACAGGTGGCGCTATGGTGCCTGGTGGTGTACCTGATGGGCCACATCCCGCTCATCGAGATGAGGGTCGACGAGCTCGAGCAGGCCGCCCAGAAGTACAATAGGAGTCCAGAGGTACTTACTTTATCTTTTGTCTCCATTTAACGTTACATAGGTAAAGGTTAAAAATTTGGTAACAATCCTTGCAAAACCCCCTCACTCATTTTGCTAAGTCGTGAGTGTGAGTTTGAATATATAGGTACTCGTACAGTTGACTCTTGTCTGTGTACTTCCTTTTGACATAGTAATTTTTCCTTACTGCTTCATTTCGCAACTCTCCAGAATCTTTTCCGGCCTTCTCTTATCGTTGTGTAACGGAGATGAGAGCGGTGTAGGTACGTGTGTCTCGCTCACTCGTATGGCCGCCGCGCTCGGATCTCTCGCTCAAACGCTCGCCAGGCCGCTGGTCGCGCAAAGTGGTGGCATCTCCGTAGAACATAGCAGGTCATCTAGTGTACCTGTGTTTTAGAAAGTTGTAAAAAGTTTACGGTTTTGTAGAAAAACCTAGTTCGTGAATTGAAACGTACGTCATTACTATAGCATGGCTATTCAGCGGGGGAATCTAGCCGGCATCATGGGTACTTTGTGAACCGTGATCTAGGGGACCCCATCATGAATTTAGCTAGGATCTCTTAAGTTAAGATAGGTTAAGATAATTATTGTTATTTTATACTTGTCTATTATCATTTATTAGTTTATCCGTCAACACTTGATTTTGTAATAAATTCCAGCCGGTCCTCGCCTCGACGGAGCGCCCGGAGTACCCGAAGCCCAACCTGAACCTGGGCAAATGTTTCCACCTGGACCGCTCGCAGTGCCCCACCAAGGAACTGCGTTGTGAGACTGTGGACCCCACGTCCGTATTCTGCTGCGACGTGGATAGCTTCACGCTTAAGGAGGGACTCACCGCATATAGTAAGTACCTAATCGATAGTATTAGGGTAAGGCTCAGGAACGTTTCAACTGCTCGTTCCCTTGTGTTACGAAATTTAGACGAATATCATCTTATTTTTGGATTCCATCACAATTCGCAAAAAGCATCCGTTATGGAGGCCTTATTTTTTTTTTAAATATTGTTTTTCATACTATATACTTATGACAAATGTATTGATAATTCTAACCAACTTTATGAAGTGAATAATAGTCAAGTAGTTTTTGAAACAAAAATTATCAATGAAAAATGCAAACTGTTGGTTTCAAAACCAATAAATCCCAATAGCCCTGTTCTAGGTAGTAACATCAATAATTTATGTTAAGAAAAATGTTGGTCATAGAGAAAGATGTCTAAAACAATCAGCATTTAAGGAATAAGGCCTCTTAACGCTTTTTTTGCAATAATAATGTTAATTATTCGTGAAAACATAACATAAGTCAAGGAGCGTTCAAAACGCTCCTGAGCCTTACCTGAAGACCAATTTTTTCACCTGGAAAGCCTGCTGTGGAACTGCGTTGTGAGACTGTGGACCTCACGTACGTGTTCTGCTCTGCTGTGATGTGGACAGTTTCGCGCTAAAAGAAGGGCTCACGGCGTATTAAGTACCTGGTCGATATTATTAAGCATCGATTGAAAACATTACGTGATTCCGATTATTATGTGGACCTGTCGCATGACTAACTGCAGAACGATGACAAAGCTGCATTGCAACGTGCGCACCGACCGCATTAACGTGCGCATGCTTCACCCCAAGGCTAGGTTCCAGGTTGCTTGCAGCAGCTATCCATCATTATCTATAGCATATGCAGTAGGCTAGTGATCGCACCCGGGGCTATGAGATGAGGTTATGGGCCATCCCACAGCCGCTATCAATTAGCGCGGCTGCTGTAAAATGCTGTATCAGATGTTTTAGACATTTTGTCATTTCTGTCGAAGTAGAATAAGTAGTATTACTTAGCGACTCGCCCGACACAGCATCGTTGGTCTTTTACACAATACTGACACACAGATCACGTTTCGTAGTACACCAACGCCGCACCAATATAAATAAATAAACACTGAATACCTAGAATGGCAACATTTGTGACTATTTGGCAACAAAGAGTGCGTGTCACAGTTGCTACAAGTACAGATACTACAGGCGACCAAAAGATTTGTTTACCTTTTAATAGTAATGTTTGCTTGTTGTCCTTGTTCATTACTGAACAGACGATAAAGACAAAGCTAATATTTGTCCGCTGAGGAAATCGAGCAAACTGGGTCATAAAGCCGACGACCGAATGTTGCTTCTATTTTGTTTTTCATAGAGAAGTGGGGTGTTTTCCAATTTTAAAAAAGTTGAATTCGAGTTAAATACAAAATACGACTCTCTTAATATAAAGAGTTCCATCTTTTGAGGGTTCGATTCATACATTAAACAGTATTTAGAGGCAACATAGCCAAAAAAAATATAGATTAATTATCTTGTAAGTTAATAATTTTGTGTTTATGTACAAATCTTTACTAACGGTGTTTTTAAGGGGTTAATGGTCATTAAAATAATATACTGTTTGGATTCGTATAACGAAGTTTAAGAAGGACTGGCATAAGGAAAAAACCAGATATAATTGACCTATTTTCTTAGAAGCTTCGCCGGTAAGTAGGGTATTACTTAAGGAGGAATAAAAAACAAACAAAACTTATCGTAGTTTTGCTAAATAAACAAACTCGATCAACGGACGAGTAGGTAAAATGCAAACGCAATTGTGTGGTTGCAGCTACTCAATAAAGGTATATTGTTTTAGTACATACATTATATGTATTAAGTATAATTAAGATATTGCATAGTAAGTTGACTGATTATTTTACCGAGACTTATTATTAACTAACTTCACAGAAAGAGCTCCTCAGTTCAAACAGATTTTAGGAAATAACTACAGCATAACATAAATTAACCGCTAAATAACAATAATATATCGAAAAAGAGGAACGTCACGAACGATGGGTGTGATGTGTAGTACCTAACAGATAGTACATGGCATTAATTAAGCCCGTCTTTTGTAAGATAATTTTTTCTTTTTTGCAATAAAGATTAAATAAATAAATAAATAGTAAGCGAGTTTCCACTCTTAGTTACTGATTATTTTTATTCAAGCACTAACGTCTGCTAGCGTAAATCAAATGTTTATTAAGGGATGTAAGAAGCAACTGGTTGAAAAATCCAATGGCTCTCGCATCAGGTTCAGTGGTCCAATAGGTAGGACGCCCGTGTTGGCCCGGAAATCCGTGGAGACAGAGGTTCGAAACCTGCCTGAACCATGAAATTTTTCACTCAGTTACTGTTTGATAATGATAATACATGTTTCACTAACCAAAGGTTGTCTGGAAGAGATCGTTCTTTAGCGATAAGACCGCCTGTTGTCTACAATAAAGTATTGTCGTATTGTACTGTTGCATTGTTTTCCCTTTTTCCAGTGAAGCAGAACATTACGAATCTCCACGTGCTGAACGCCACCATCACCGAACTAGATCTATCTCAGTCAGTGTTCCGCAGGCTGACGTCCATGGCGCTCACCGACGGCAACATTGGCCAAATTGTTGGTGAGTATACATCTTACTCTTTTGAACGCCAATCTTTCCACAGACGCGACGCCAGAGCAAAAAAAAGGAGGAGTGCTCCAAACTCAATAGAAAAACATTTTTGTAAAAAAAAAACGATTTGTATGGGCAAAGTAGCAGTAGTATTTGGTCTTAAGAATTTGATTCATTAGCCCCGGTTTCTTGGCTCTAAATATACGTAACTATGGTTATTGTCATTAGCGTTCCCAAAGGGTAAAAACGGGACCCTATTACTGAGACTTCGCTGTCCGTCCGTCCGTCTGTCACTAGGCTGTATCTCAAGAACGGTGATAGCTAGACAGTTGAAATTTTCACAGATGATGTATTTCTATGTATTGTTCTCTCTATTGCCGCTCTAACAAAAAATATTAAAAATAAAATAAAATATATATTTAAGGGGGGCTCCCATACAACAAAGTTGTTATAGATTATGGTACGGAACCCTTCATGCGCGAGTCGGACTCGCACTTGCCCAATCTTTTTAAAACTATTAAGACGTTGCTAAAAAGTGTGCTTGTGTTACCTACTTTGGTATTTAAGCCGTTTTCTTTTCTGCATGCTCAGCCCATGAGATCGAAGAAGATATTAGGAATGGTGGTAAGTAAAATACTATTTCATTTGAAACTAATGTTAGTCAGTCTGTCCTAAGCCTCTGAAACAGAGAACTTCGCTTCCTGATCAAGTGATATCGTAAAGTCAACTACATATAGTTATATAAGTAAGGTATAACAGTAAGGTTTATCGTGATCTTAGTTATTTATAATATTCTCCAGGGTCATCATTTTCACGACTTCATGATAAACCTCAGTAGGCTCTGAGGGCGAGGTCGTCATATTTGTTGCTCAATACGTCCCCGTTTCCTGGTGGTCATACTTAATTAATAAACATTATCCCCGAAATTTGAAAGTATATGAGAAAGTACCTCTATCTTTTAGTTATTGTAATCGCATTATCATCCATTTCTTTGTAGGTCAGGTTACTATTGTTAATTGTCTTACTAGAATTGTCTGTCCCACTGTAGGGCAAAGGCCTCCCTCTCTTTCTTCCAATCTATCCAAGACAGCAACGGACCAATCATTTCGGAATGTGTCTAGGTCGTCCCGCCATCTCCATTGCTATGGTATTTTACTTAAGCATTCAAAAACAAACCTACAATACAAACCTACGGAAAAATAGTTAGTAACGAGAACAAGATATTAGAAGTGGTTGGATTAGAATATTTATTAGTATATCCTGTTTTTAAAATGAATACATAATTTCCAGGTCAGTTCCCGAAGCACTCCTCAATCGCGTGTCTGAACATCTCCAACAACAATCTGACGACGTCCAAGCTCCCGTCTCTTATGCGGCCATTCGCGTACCTGTTTAACCTCACCGTGTTGGACGCGTCCGCTAACAACCTGACCGAGTTCCCGCTCAGCCTAGTGCAGAGCAACAGGAAGATTTCTATGGATCTGTCAGGTAAGCTGGACACTCAGGCTGTGCTGTGCCAATCGAATATTCCATCCACTCTGAACACCGTGTATTGATTTTTAAAAGGGTTTTCTACTTTTCACCTAAGCGTCTTCTCGAGAAACACGCTGGCCGAAGGGCCGGGGACTATAGACCGGTGATCTAAGAAATTGTAGTTGCGAATGCCAGTGTGGACCGCCAGGCATGGGCCTAATTTTCCTTTGTGCGTTAAGATAGATATAAAGTATTAAGAAGCCCGCTTACATAGTTGTTTATTGCATTAAGGCAAGGTCCGGTAAGACTCACCGGGGGAAAACTGAAACTAAGTAATTAAAGTAGCCACCGAAACGAGAGCACATCATTTGTTCCGATCTTGCGCAATTTCTCGCCAGTTTTCGACTGAAGAAGACTGCCACAGTCCAATAAATAACTAACTGTATAACTACTACTACTACGTTAGTCTTTCCCCACTCTTATCCGGTTTTCACAACTAAATATTTACTTTTCCAGGAAACAACCACATGCCCTGCAAGGAGTTCCAGCAAGCTATGGACAGCAACAACTCTCTAGTGACGTTCCTAAACTACAACAACACCAACTGCGCGCGCGACTTGCGCTTCAACGAGCAGCAGTGGTGGAAGGAAATGCAGATCGTGCCCATCGAACACCTGAAGATCCAGAAAGAGGTAAACCCTTGTCCATAGCAACATGTAATCGTCTAGGGGACAAGCATATGCTAACAAGAAGTTCCAGCAAGCTAAGGAAAGCAACAACCGCTGGTGGCATTCCTGAACTAGGTATAGCAACATCTAATGCACGCGTGACAACGTACAGTGGTGGACGGAAGTGCAGGTCGTGCCTATCGAACACCTGAAGATCCAGAAAGAGGTGCGAAACTTTGTCCAGCAATCGCTTGGTGAAGTCGCCGCTTGATACCCAGTTCTAAAATTCCACCAAAATCTTATGATTCGAGCGCTCGTATGGTGATATATCTTGATGGGTGTATGTACAGTCGAGTTCATTTACATCTACACACTTACGAGAACAAAATATCTGAACACGACCCTATTGTCAGGAGCATAAAGTCGTACTGTACAATAAGATATGGCTAATGGCACACATAGTTTTTGCGATTTATTTCCTTATATTACATAACGTGACAGATAGATAATTCTTTAAAGTAAAACCATTATATTCTCAGTTGACCACAATCTGCCGTAACATTAAGCCCCTGGACGCCAACTGCACGTGTTTCCTCGACCGCCTGGAACTGCTGCATCTCGAGTACATGGTGACGGTGGACTGCAGCAAGCGCCACCTCAAGGTCATGCCTACTGACCTGCCGCCCAACACCTGGAAACTCAACGTGTCATACAACAATGTAAGTGGTGTCTACTAGACTCTCGTAGCATCCTAAGACAAAAGTACAGACTCAACGTGGGTCTCAACTCCTGGAACAGCTGGATCTCGAGTGACGGTGGTCTGCAGCAAGCACCACCTCAAGCTTATGCCTAAGGACAGACCAACATAATATTCTTGCTTAATAGTAACGATTGACACTAGCATCCGATGGCAGTCTGGACAACTAGCAACGTTACAGGACCTGCAGTATATTGTTCACTGCAACTGCTGTTTGTTGCAAAAACCTCGCTTTTTAATCGAGCGAGCGAAGCGTCTCTGTTTCAGCTTCGCTAAAACGTCTTTCGTATGTCCGGAGGTTAAGTTATGTTTGCACCTGGTATGTATGGCGTCGCATACTAATGAGGTGCAAAGTTGACGCAACCGATCACGTTTATTTCTCGTTATAGCGGCAACAAAAATACAGTAGCGGAAAAAATCTATCATATTGAATATTTTAACTTTATTAAGTCGAATTGGATCCAAGGATAAGATCCGAATGAATATTGCCAATAGTAAGTAACTTGTAATAATATAGTAAGTGGGTAACGAATAAAAACATAGTTAGTAGTTGCAAATGTTAACTGAACGGCAAATTAGTGTAAAAACATGTTTTTAGGGTTCCGTACCCAAAGGGTAAAAACGGGACCCTATTACTGAGACTTCGCTGTCCGTCCGTCCGCCTGTCATCAGGCCGTATCTCAAGAACGGTGATAGCTAGCCAGTTGAAATTTTTACAGATGATATACCTACATAGCGGATTATCGGACTATCACGATTAGCGGACTATCACGATTCATGAGATACAGCCAGGTGATAGACGGACATACAGACAGGCGGACGGACAGCAGAGTCTTAGTAATAGTGTCCCATTTTTTACTCTTTGGGTACGGAATCCTAAAATTTCATAACAATCTCGCGAGGGATACCGCTTACAGAGCAACTAGTATAATCAGTTCCAGCTTCGCAGTCACAAGATGCTGATCAGGCTTTGTTTTTTAGATTACGAGTCTAGAAGTGGTGGGCGACGACCCGTCGTACGAGCAGCTCAAGCAGCTGATCGCCGACCACAACGACATCGACAACATCGGCCCGCTAGAGGGCACCACGTTCGCGGACAACTTCATGCTGTTCTCTATCACGCACAACAAACTTAAGAATGTAAGTGCCTCTTTTGAGATTTTTTAAAAGGCCTTATACATTTTTAAATGTTGTTTCATATTATTATTTGTATTTTGTTATATTTCAACCAACTTTTTAAAGTGAGTAATACTTTTCCCTGAGTTCTAGGTGGTTATTTTATGCTATCGTTGCGTGCAGTCGAATATAAGTTGAAAAAAAAACAGTTTTCTGCATGAATTTTGTCAATTTCCAGTAGTTTTTGAAACAAGAGTTATCAATGAAAAATTCACTGTCAAATCGCAAATCCTATTTTCTAAGCTTCTAACTAGTATTGAGAATATGTTACGAAACATATTTGATCATAGGGAAAAATGTCTAAAGCAATCAGCAATTTTGAACTGATAAGGATCCTTAAGATCTATATCTATCAGCCACAGACGTCCACTGCTAAACATGACCTCCTCATAGCTCGCCACAAGGTGCGATCCTGCGTAGACCGCATCCATCGACTCCCTGCGACCCTAACGAGGTCATCTGTCCACCTAGTCAGGAGCCGTCCCACGCTGCGCTTTCCTATATATGGCTGCGAAAATGTACGTTGTTTCAACTCACTTCTCTTTCAATTCCCCTCGGTTCCTACCGGTAGCAATGGCATTGACCCAAAAGTAGCTAGTACTGTTGTGTAAAATTGGTCTTCTTCCAGATCCACACGTACATGCTGTCGAACATGTTCGAGACGACGGGCGCGTACAACACCTTTATGATAGGCGGCAACTACATACACTGTGACTGCAACACCGAGAAAGTGCTCAAGGTACGAGTATACCTACTTTTCCTCTACATATTTCAGAACTAGCTGTGCCCCGCGGTGTTACCCGCTCATCCCATGGGAACACTAAATTTATTCGGGATGAAAAGTATCCTATGTCCTTTCCCGGGTCTCAAACTATCTCCATACCAAATTTCATATAAGTCGGTTCAGCGGTTTAAGCGTGAAGAGGTAACAGACAGGCAGACAGACAGACACACTTCCGCATTTATAATATTAGTATGGATAGTTCAATAATAACCTGAATTAAAATTGTAAAATTAACACCCCGGACACAAGCAGCTGGCCATCATGAGACCCAATGAATGAGTTCATTGAGTCTTAATTTTGTACATTTTTTTGAGAAATGCTCCAAAAATGGTGCACGTAAACGAAATAAGTACAGATAAGTTTTATTAGCCACCATAAACCAAAAATGAACCATCGAATTGCCGCCTTTTTTTCATAAGAAGTACTTTAGTGGCGTGCTCTCGTTTTGGAGGCTAAGATCCTCAGTTTGGGTCACTGAGCCTCGTTAGTTAGTATTTTTCTTTCGAAAACGCCATTAGCTATTTGAGGCAACTAAAAAGTCGCGATAAGTCGTAGCTACTGTTTTGGCTGTTTAGGAACTATGTTTTTTTTTTTAAATTAAAGTTTTTAAAAAGTTTGTCCCTTGACAAATGAAGGAATTTCATACAACATTATTGCCAAGCAAACCGAGCTGGCAAGGTTATTATATTTATTTTTGACTCAGTATGCACTTCGCCTACTAAGACGTCTACGTCTTACGCCTACGTCCTAGGCCACATAGCACGCAGAGCAGATGGCCGATGGGGCCGAAAAGTGCTCGAGTGGAGACCTCGGACAAGCAAGCGCAGCGTAGGACGTCCACCTACAAGATGGACAGATGACCTTATAAAGGTCGCCGGAAAGCGCTGGATGCAGGTCGCTTCCAACCGGTATATATGGAAGTCCAAAGGGAAGGCCTATGTTCAGCAGTGGACGTCCTATGGCTGAGATGATGATGATGATGCACTTCGCATCCAGATTTTTTATCAAAAAAGTTAACATTCCCGACCATTTTTGGTAAATAATATTTTATTTAAAAATACTTAAACGGGTTTATTCACGTCGTAGAAGTTGAATAACGCTCGACAGGTTTCGAATCGGTACGCGATTCATCATCAGGAGAGACGATCAGCATAGAGTAACTTATACGATCAGTCGCGGGCTCGCGGCGGCGGCCAATCGAACACTGCGGGCCCGCGCCCTGTCCGCGCGGCTGCTCGACGCGGGTGTCACGGCGGAGGCGCAAAACTACCCTCATCATCACGCACAATGCCAATTGTCGGGTTGCACACAACACTCACTACGTCATTTGCTTAAGGTCTCGTCCACACTACACTAACCACCGATGTAGTAAGAAAGAAAGAAAGAAAGAAAAATGTTTATTCCAATAAAAGCACACACAGGCAGGACATTATTGACATAGCAGTGTTCTATTAATTATCGTATGCGGATTAGAGATGTTTAGTATCCAAAATCGTCCTCCAACTAGGGGGCACTGACCATCCACAATCTCGATTAAAATCCGGATGACGACTAAGTACGGGAGGCTATCGAAATTAGTCGTCATCCGAAATTAGTGTTCGGTTGGCCGCCGCCGCGACTGATCGTCTCTCCTGTGATGAATCGCGTACCGATTCGAAACATGTCGAGCGTTACTCGACTTTTACGACGTGAGTAAACCCGTTTAAGTATTTTTAATAAATCTGAGACTCACGATAGTTTTCTATGTAATATTTTATTTTTCAGCCATGGCTTATAGAAGTTTCGAAAACGGTGCAAGACTACAAGGAGCTCTGGTGCGAAGACGGCATGGGTCCCGTGGTGGAGCTGAAGGAGTTCCAGGTGTGCCACACGCCCCGCGACTGGATGGACTACATCTACTACATCATCGCCCTGGAGGTGGCGATCTTGGTTCTCCTCATCAGCAAGGTCTCGTACGACTACCGGGTCTTCAAGACGGCCGGGCGCTTGCCGTGGCCGGCGAACAAGATGCCGAGGCTGCCCTGTGATTGGCTGTGCGAGTATTAGGGCTGCCATCTGTAAATTCGCCGAATCCGGACAGACTTCTAAAAATCCGGACATTTACATTTTGAAAACCTCCCCGGACAGCCTCCACGCTAGGACAAATCCGGGGAAACCCGGACGGATGGCAGCCCTATGTGCGAGTGACGCGCTGTGCTAATGGTGTTTTTGTCAGTGTGCTGATTGGATGTTTTTTTTTGCATATTAATGGTGGATTTTGTTTAGCTTGCTGTGATTGGTGGAAGTGACTCCAGTGAGATTTTTGAATATGGAAGACTAATATTAAAATGACGCGACTGTTTTCATTTTAGTGGTTACAGCACTGTAGGCTTTGAGTTGACGCTAGCTTGCATTCGTCTCTTTTTAAACCTATCACAAGACTTTTGTTAGAAAGAGACAGTTGCTTCATGTCGTATCAAGCTTAACGATTAGTGTCTTTATATTAAATTATTATGTTTTAATTGGCGTACAATTGTATATTACGTGTTGTTAAATCGTTGTAATATTATTAAAGAAATGTGTCTATTTTTTGACCAAGTACAGCTATATGAAGCTATTGAATTATAAACATCTATTTATATACTTACACAAATATACAGGTATATCTGGTATATACATTTATATTATATATTTACAATGAATATGAAGTAGGTAGCAATTAAGTAGGTAGTGCCTTAAGAGTAGGTTACAAAGCGACTTCTTTTAGGCAACTAGTGTTATTTTTTCTTAAATAATCTAACTCGAATTTGTTTGTTATTAACTTCGGAAACAAAAGGTCAGTTGGGACAAACCCGACACGGGATAAGCTGTCATTAGTCATAATTTTCGTAGCCATAATTTATACGTTTCTCTGAAACAAATAACTTTTCAGGATTGTTATAATACAAATCTAACCTAACCTAAGCTAATGGGTTTCACTTTCAAAACTCTTGTAAAGATAATAATTATGACAAACGTTTTTATGACAATCAATCGTTGTGTTTTATGGTTGAGGCGCTTACCCCTGTAGCGCGTTTGTCTCCACATTATTTTGTCTGCTAAAGTTCTGTTAATTTATATCATACCTAATAAAGTCAAATAACATCTGACTTCTACTCTATACAGGATGATTGAAGAGTCATGAGCAGGTGATGAGGAGGGTAACACTAAGCAACGTTCACTGTGGGCTCTAAAAAATCGTAAAAAAAAGACAATTGATAGCTAATTTGTCGCATCCGAAATGTAGTATGGAAAATCTACATTTTTGTATAATGTCCTGTATAATGACAAACTGTTTGGCTATTTTTGTTAGGAATTTTGAGCAGAACTCTACTTTTGAATAATTTAATGTTACTGTCTGGCACAACTACACTTGCCGTGAGGAATCTCTTGATTTGTAGAAAACATTTACAGTACATTTTCATTTTATAATTTCCGTCCAAATGTGAATAAATACATAAAAATACTTAGGACACTATCACTTTTCATTTATTGATTATTAATTTAAAAGAAAAGTTTTTAGAACATTATAATTATCGGTAAGAAGGAAGAGGTACTAGAACTCTTTACTCTTGCTTACTTTTAATTGTTTAAAACATACTAGTTCAATTCATTTCCATTACTTATGGAGCGCCTGTAATGTAACAAATATGAAAATGACTTGACATTACACGCAAATGATCCCGGAGAGGCCGGTCCTTTAGCAAAGCGCTAGAGAAACCAAACAGTAATGAGCAGTAACTTCGCACCCAGTATGAGATTGCTAGTGTTATAATTATTTTACGTCACCCTAGGCCGTAAGTGAGATTTACTGCCCGCTACGCGATGAGAAAATCTCACTTCCTGGCCAAGGCAAGACGTAAAACTTTAGACGAACCACGGGTGGTAATTCGTAAAGCCCCAGAGCGCATATGTATGGCGTTCACCTTCGGTTCAAGCCACAAACACCTGTGATCTGGCGCATTCACGAATTCAACGCTCTAGGTATGTAATGTACTAATAATATCCACTATTTTTGGACCAGAAGATTCTTGAGAGGCTAAACATTCATTTTGACCTAAGACATACATTAAGTTTAACTTAAGTTGTACTGAAAATCGGATTGTTAGAGAATATGTGTTATTGGAAAGGTGCCATATCGAGACATATTCGCTAAAACATTGTTTTAAGACAACTATCATGTATAAAATGGCTGTATTTTGTATATAAATGCATTGAAGACTGTATATTTTGTATGGGTTTAGTTTTATGTTATGAAATACCAATAAAAGGGTTCATTTTCTACAAAACGTCTTTCTAATTCAAAATAATGAAACCGTTTATCTTTATCTTTTTATATAACAATTTATAAATAACGAATTATTTAACTTTTTTATGAACAATAGTCTTCTTTTTATTCTTCTTAAGGCTCTTTACTTTCTTGTTATTGTTATTCTTAGCCATTTCGTTATTCTTCTTAACAATTTTCTCTCCTTTTTCTATCTTTCTTCTTTTGGCGTTGTTTCCTTTTTTGGATTTATCCTTGTCGTCTTTTGATTCCTTGTCATCTTCCACTGTCAGTTTTCTCCTGTAAATAAAAACCGAGTTAACTAGCTGTCATATATCGTAAGTGGCAGTGGGACTGAGTAGGAGATAATCTGTCATATATCGTAAGTGGCAGTGGGACTGAGTAGGAGATAATCTGTCATATATCGTAAGTGGCAGTGGGACTGAGTAGGAGATAATCTGTCATATATCGTAAGTGGCAGTGGCACTGAGTAGGAGGTAACCTAAAAAATTAAAACACGCTCGACACAAGTATGTAGCTGGTCATCATGAGCCCCTCTTTTTTATTAGGTGGGCAAAATGATTCTAAAATTGAACATAACAACAAAATTTGGAATTCCTAGATTTAAGAGGCCTTATTCCTTTTAAAACTTATTTTTTCATATTATGACAAATATATTGATAATTTCAACCAACTTTTTGAAGTGAATAATTTGTAATTACTGTGAATGATTTTAGAATCTGCATTAAATGGGCTTTCGGGCAGTATTTTTTATAAACCAAGTTTAATACAAAAATATGTAATTATGGTTTGTTTGCATTTCGTAAATACAAAAATTTTATTATTTTAAGTATTGCGTCATATTTTGCTACGGAACCCTACAAAACTGGCATGGGGAATGAATTAGGCATTGTCTAGTTACTCGATAACGACACCAAACTTGATTCAAAGTTCCAAACTAATACGCCAGATTTTTTTTCCTGAGCGACGGGAGCGCTGTACCAGTGCTCCCCATGTGTACCGTGGGAACCGAGAAAGATACCTACACATCGCGCATCGCGGTCGACGCGCTCAGCCAGTCGGTTGCCACACGCGCTCACGGCCGGACGCCGCCGGTCGCGCTATAAAATCACCAAAAAAATGGCTTCGTCGCGAATGAGACCAACGCGCTGCAGTGTTGCGGGGTGTAAAAACATAAAAGCAACAGACATTTATCCTTTTTTTCTTTGCCGACAGACGATGAAATGTTACTAAAAATTCTTAGAACTTAATAAGCACCTATACCTAAACGCATTGCATACACTGTTATAATAGATACATGTAATTGTGAATAAATAAACCTACCTATTTAATATACTTAAATTCATAGAAAAAATCCACTACCTATATCAACAAGTGACAATAATTTACTCACTAAGATTTACCAAATCACTTTAGTGCGTGTGGTGGGAGAGTGCATTGCACGGCCTTAAAAGGGCGTAAAAGTCGGCGTTGTTCTTGACACTTAAGACCTTTTGCAAGGAATGCATTCGCAAAGATGAAACGCGTGATCAGATTATTATAAAACAACTTGTACCTAGTGACTGTTTCGAAGCCTGTAATGCTAGTATTATACAATATGTAACACATTATATATAGGCACCTACCAAACTTTATTTAGTAAGTACCTACTGTCATCGGGATATATTTAGGTTACTTAGGTACCTACACAGAGAGTTGTTTTTGTTTCAGGTTTCTGGTATGTTCAGATAGAATAGGTAGGTAAGATTCCGATATACCTACTCGGAAATTTAAACGATTTTGATTGTGTGCCGCAGTGCATGTGAATAACTACCTATTTCTAGTAGGTACCTAATGATAATTAAATTTGACTAATAAATTTAAATAAATCTATCGTATTTTCATTTATATTGACTTTTTATAAAATCATTTCTAAGCGGTGTCAACCCTAGCCTCGTTTTGCCGGCACGTGCGGCCAACGACCCACGCGTTCAAGGTCGCTCCATTGTTAAATTGAGTAGGCATGAAAAGCGGTAGGTATTTGCCTTTTTATTCAGACATGGGTATCTGTTCGAAGAACTATTATATTAATCTGTGGCTGTACTTTGATCCCCCCTCCCCCCTACCCCCCACCTGGCGCGGAGTACAAATTGGCTACCGAGCGTTTTCAGCTCAGGTAGACATGTATAATACCCGTACCAAATGGCATTGCTGTACTCCAAAATGTCATACTGTTTCCCAATAGAAAACGAACTATGTGTAGTGTAAGTACTTTAATTAATGGGGCTTCTAAACGGGCCATATTTTACTGCAATTTGTGGCCGGCAACTATGGCCGCCCCTCTCTGACACCCTACGCTAGAGCAAGATGCAAATAATGGCCGGCCACAAAATGCAGCAAAACATGGCCCGTTCAGAAGCCCCTTAAAACAATAATATTGCTTTGCTTATCCGCGACATAAATATCCCATACATATATAAATATATAATTAATATGGATTTCGGTAAAGTAACGCCTGAATGAATTAATACTTGTCGGGCCGCTTGCCCAGGATGGTGGAGATCTCGTCCCGTCTGGGCGCTTTCTTGGCGAGCTTCCTCCTCTTGTTGGGGTCCTGCCTCAGCGCCAGCATGTACTCCGGCACGCCGCAGCCTGATTGCTGCATCACGGATGCGATGCTGGAATGATAACAGAATAGAAAAGAATAGAATAGAAAAAGTTTTATTCAAGATAACACATCATTACAATTCACAGCTATTAGATAAGTGTTAAAGACAGTGTACATAAGAGATGTGCATCCGAAATGGTCTCCACTCAGCAATGCTGTTGGCTTTGCTAGGTATAGCAATGCCCACGGCGCTGGTTTTCTGTGGATAACAATTTGTTTTACATCACATTTGCTCGTAAAATACCGTATTACATACAGGTGTACTGAAGGACAAAGGCCTATATAGTTCCCGCGGGAGTTATAAATTGTTATAACTCCCGAGGGAGTTATGGGTTTAGTTTTAAAAATATACTACACACTCGTAGATTACTTCAGACTAAGGAGGTTTCAATCCAGCAATAGTACATTGTTGTAGAGGCTGTAAAGTAAGTAATAGATGAACGAGTAAATTTCGAAGGCCGACCCGTATAATACGAGTTCATCTATTGTACTTTCAGCCGAGACTGAACAGAGTGCTTTTCACGACTACTGCGAGGAAATACATTAAAATACAAGTATTTTATATTTGTCATTAGACACGGCGCCTTGTTGTAGCCTCATTGTTGTAAAAATTATGGCTAATATATACGTAAAGCTGATTGCGCCACCAGATTCAAACGACGCAACGACGATTTTCAACCCATTTATAAAGAAATAACAAAAATATTCCAACTTACCTCACTTTTAACTAAATTTAGACATTTAAACATTTAGTCTAGGTTACACTCAGGTAAACAACTCAACAATACATTCTACACTGAAAGATCATTGTCATAAAGTTACGTCAATATTAACATACTTTCCTAATATTACGTATTTATTTCGTGAGTCCATGAGAATATTATTAAATTAAGCACATCAAACATCACAAAACCAATATTTCATATTTAGTAAACAATACATTCGCTTTCTTAATTATGGCGGCTGCCCACAGGCTGCAGCGCATGCGCGCAACTCACGCAATGAAGTCATGGCTTTTCAGCCGAATAAAAAAAAACTATTATGAACTCAATAAGTATATATATAAATTAATCTATTTATTTGTTGAAAACTGTAAATTTGTTGAAAAATAAGTTATTGTAGAAATTAGGAAATTAATTTACGCCCCATACCTAACTTTAAAATATAAATGTTCATGATTTTCAGAGTAAAACCTTTTTAACGAAAACTTATTAAAAGGTAAACCTTAGGAGTATTATCTTACTTAAGAAAATTAACTCCTTTGTGGGTGTTTATAAGTTTAAGAGAAAAATACACCTCATAAATGACGCATTCTCATTGGTCAATTTAATTTGACATGCAGAAGACGATTAAGCTTTGATTGGTTAATTTGTCGTTTGAGCCGGCCGAGAAAATTACTTTGAAATTTTTTCGAATAAGTCGTATCTTACTATCAAATTCATGTGTAGATACGAACTGTAACCGGAAGGTGCTACATTGTTGTCGTGTTGGGAGCTAACATAGATATACAGTTTACAAATGAACATATATAAGCAGTTTTGTGTCCTGGATTCAGGTAATCTATAGCCACATTTTCGAGCAGCGTCGTGAAAAGGTTTTTTGTTGTATCAACAAAACTTGCCTACCAGCAAATTTTATTGTGTATTGAATTAATACGGTTTATGTAACTGCATTAAATTTATGTTTTAAAATTATTTAAGTATATATTGTAATAATTTTATTAAATTTAATTTTCAATTATCGTTGCAATCTGGCAGTATATCCTGTCAAGTTTCTAAACTAAACGCAGTTCTTAGCATTATCTGTGGTAGACTACGCAAAAAAAAAACAAAAAAAAAATTGGTTGTCTGTAAAGTCGGTTTACGGACGATGGTTTAACGTGACAACGTCATAATAAAACATTGATGAAATGATTGCATACTTTAATGAATTACATTGAATCATTTTTATTGAATTATCACTATTTTGTATGGATACAAAGAAGGAGTGGAATGAAATCTACAATAATAATAATCTTAAATATTTTTCAACGTTGGTTAAAATTCTCCCACATTTTAAAGTTTGAGAATCTGTGAACAGCATGATGACGTAGGCAGTCAGTCACGTGGTTCCCCTTCCCTTCCACGGCGCTACAAAGTCAACATTGCTACAATGAGTCATGTTTTTTCGTATGCGCGACCGGCGTTCATCAATTTATTAGACGTTGTCACGTCATAAAGTTATAAAATTATTAGTAGGTACTAGTACTATTTAGTTTTGTAACAAAATTACTGTTCAGTTTTCAGTTTTATAACATCTCGGTGTTAATTTTTGCTGCATAATAAATTGTTAATGGTAGATGGTAAGATTCTGTATATAGGTATTTGTTTTCTGTTTTAAGCTGATCGCCGTTTTGCCTTTTGCAAATTTTAGATGATAAAAAAAAAACATATACAGAAAAAAGTTGGTTGTCAATCGTTTAATGTATACTTTTGTCTTATGTATTTGTTATTTACTCCCAAATGTGATGAAAAATATTGTGTGTATGGCGGGTAGTAAGGGGATTACAAACTCAGGACATTAAAAATTCTGATAGACCTTCGTTGGTAATCCCCTACTTACTACCCTTATGACACAATATACTATTACCATTCAAACTGATTAACTGACTTACGGTATTCGATATTATGTTATGACGTTAGGACGATTAACCAGTTGCCTCAAACATAACCTTCACTGCGCAGTAGCCGATTTACATACAAAAGTACATGTGCAGATCCGCCATGTTTGTTCATTAATTTTGCCGGCTACTATAAAAATATTCAGATAAAGAATGATACGTAGGTACGGTTACAGATGATTTCAGCAACCAGCCCGTCCGAGAGTCTATGGGTTATATTTATGTATTTTTAGGGTTTCGTGCCCAAAGCCTAAAAAAACCGGTCAAGTGCGAGTCGGACTCGCGCACCGAGGGTTCCGTACAAACACTTTCCATCCTTAAGTGGTTAAGTTAAGTTTGCACCTGGTATGTATAGCGCCCCATACAAATGAGGTGCAAAGTTAACGCAACCAATCCCGTTTGTTGTATGGGAGCTCCCCTTAATACTTATTTTATTAAATTTTTAGTATTTGTCGTTATAGCGGCAATAGAAATACATTACATCATCTGTTACAATTTCAACTGTCTAGCTATCACCGTTCTTGAGATACAGCCTGGTGACAGACGGACGGACGGACGGACAGCGAAGTCTCAGTAATAGGGTCCCGTTTTTACCCTTTGGGTACGGAACCCTAAAACGGGATCCTATTACTAAGCCTCCACTGTCCGTCCGTCTGTCCGTCTGTCACGTGTGCCCGCTATGCGGGGGAAAATCTCACTTCCTGGCCAAGGCAAGACGTAAAACTTTAGACAAACCACGGGCGGTACTTCGTAAAGCCCCTTATCGCACATGTATGGCCTTCACCTTCGGTCCCAGCCACAAAAACATGTGATCTGAGACATTTACTAATTTACCGTCCTAGGTATGTAATGTAATATTTACTCGATTCTGTTTACCTTCTAAGATTAGCTACATCGTCTTGAGTAAAGAACGTGATGGCGCGACCTTTCTGTCCCGCTCGACCAGCACGACCGATCCTGAAAAGTACAATATTAACAATAATTTTCTGTCACAGCCACTCAAATGTTTTCAATTACGCATAACAAATAAATGCGATTCGTCAATTTCCGAATGGCCAGCTGTGATTCGACAAAACGCATCACATTTGTCTATGGTAATATGGCGGTGACAGTGAAAACTCATAATTGGTGAATCGTTAATGCAACAAAGAGCCATTTTTGTTTCCTTCATTATAAATCTTGAATGTTAAGGTTATTGCTTACATACGAATTTCAAAAAAATCTTTTAAGGAATCCTTGTTTGTTCCTTGTTGTTACTAATACTTTGAATGATTATTATTAATGCGTGCTGTAACTGCTGTCTATATTATTATTTCTCCTTCTTTGTAATAACTAATATTTTACTTGTAAAGTCGATACAATCTTTGTAGTGAAAAAATATCAAACATAATTAGGAACTTATACGTTTTCCTACCGGACAGACGGAAAACGCATAGCCCTTTAGGGACGGTCTTATACAAGCACAAAAGCCAGGCTTGCCCTAGTAATATTAACAAACGATAAAAAATGATTTACTTGAACAATATAAAATTGCGCGCCGTGACGTGTTTCATAATTTCAAATTTTGTCGACGCCGCCGCGTGGTTCAAAATTTGTCCGCGCACCGACCGCGCCGCGCTATGGCTCGTCGCCGATCTATGTCACCGCTAGTCATCTCCCTCGCACGCGTTGGCTTGCAATCGGGCTTCATACCGCCTACTCTAACACATGGAAGTAACCTATGTATCCACATAACTATACGTTGCTTCAAGTGAAGTGAAGTTAGATACGGATCGGCCACTTGCAAATTTCGCGTAAACAGGAGTGATTTAACTTCACGTTGTTTAGAAATATTTAGTTAGTGTAGTGTTTGTTTGAGCGTAGTAATAAGTAGAAGTAGGTAATATTATAGATAGTGATCGTGTTTTGATTTTGTTTGTTGTTCTGATTACTGTGGCTTTAAACAATGGAAGGAGTTGTTCCGTGCGATTGTGATGAGTTAAAGTGTGCTTTTAATAGGCGAAGGAAAGGTAGGCACTCTAACTTTCGCTCAGAAAAAACAGCTCATATTTTCCCCAAAACCCACGCCCAACCTGTGTATTATTGAAATTGAACTTTGAACAGTAATGCGGCAATAAAATGGATTTACTCATAAGCCTAGGCACGCCACTGATTGCATTACTTTTTTCAAACATCGTATATAAATTAGTCACATGGCATAACACCATCCCTATACAAAACCTGTTCCGTAAAATAAATTAAATTAATATGTGTACGGCTTTATTTACGTATGAAAACTGATACCATCTTTTTTTTTGTGATTTCCTGAGTGATTAATACACCATTTCACTGAACATTATGGCATATTTTGTTACTTTGAGACTTCATATATATGTCACGTAATGCAACTGTTCGGCTGCGTTGCCATTTGCAAACTAGACAGCCGTTTGACACAAAATTTACGCCCCGCCTTAACTGACACAAAATCCGTGGGGCCATTTTCCGACGCTAGTTAGGCTTCTATGTTTTATTCGTTCGCTGCCCAATACTGGTGATACTGAGGTCAATCAATCTCCGGTCAGTATCTGTTAAGGCGACGGGTAATGCGAAACTAGCGCCACTTACAAATTTTTATTATATTTTCTAAACCAGATCAATTTCCAGTAATTTCAATATTTGAGGAACGGGAAAAACACCTATAGTATTTATTAAATTATTATACACAATTTCTTGTTATTTGGTTGTCTCTAAAAACTTGCCCAAAACTATTGTGGCCGCTTTTGACGTGAACAAGTTTTGTAGGGCGAACTACACTGAACAAATTGTATATAGTGATTTAATAAATATTAAAGGTGTTTTGCTAGCTCCTAGACTTCAGCTATTTCTAAAAAAATATCAGATTATGAAGTTATTTGAAAAAAGTCGAAAGTGGCGCTAGTTTCGCATTACCCGTTACCGTTATTACCGTTAATTAGTACGGCGGTTACCTGTGCACGTAGGCGATGGCGGAGGGCGGGAAGTCGTAGTTGAGGACGAGGTTGACGCCGCGGAAGTCGATGCCGCGCCCCATCAGCTCCGTGCAGACCAGCACCCAGATGCGGCCCACGCGGAAGCTGCGGACCACGTTGTCCCGCTGGGAATGGTGCATTAAATAAATAAGTTTCTGTCAAAAATGACCCTTTAGTGGCATGCTTTTATAGCCGACTGTACTTTTCTTTGGATATCCATCAAATGCTCACTGAGACGATTCTTATGGTACCATATTATTGTATTGTCATCAAAGTTAAGGAAGTATGCAAAATTTCAGCTCAATCGGTTGACGATATCTGCTTCAAAATTGAGTTGCAAGATTTCACCCGAACATACATACTTTAAACATACCATGCAAGTTAAATAAAAGCTTTAAATAAATAAATAAATATTAAGGGACAATCATACACAAATCGACCTAGTCCCAAACGAAGCAAAGCTTGTACTATGGGTACTAGACGACGATATACATAATATATAAATACATATATAGATAACATCCATGACCCAAGAACAAATATTTGCCCCGGCCGGGATTCGAACCCGGGACCGCCGACTCAGTAGGCAGGTGTCTACCAACCGAGCCAAACGCGTCGTCAAATACACGTCAAATACATTACGGAGTTTATTTATTTTGTTTTATTAATTTTGTATTTTTTTTTATTATTGTATCAGACTTATAGATTTGTATTACTCTAGATTAAGAATGGATGTAGCGCAATGGACAACTCTGTAATGTTACAAATAATGATTCATTCTAAATAAATAAATAAAAAACATTACTGCTGACGCCTGGGAAGAAAGGCTCGCCGGGTGAGTAGGGATAGACGGCCGACCGTGAGGGAGTGATACGAAGCCGGCAAGCCCTTTTCACGGCTAGGCGTGCTTTTCTCAAATGCGACGGAAAAAAACACCTCTCAAAAAAATATATAATTTAGCTGTTAAACCGACAACAGACGCCATGTTAAAAAAAAATTACTTCCCAGCCTAGACCTTAAATTTTGTATAAAATTCCTTTACAGTTCTCTCGAGTTGTTCCGCCCGGAAAGTGATACTTCGAAGCCCGTTATAACGCACGTTATGACGACATTTAATTGCATGTTTAAGAGAATGATATTTATCACCTTCTTACCACTCAATACGGTATTTGACTATAGTGAAAATAAATGGTGCCATTTAAACCACTAAAACACATCCAAAAATACGCAGAAACAAATAAACTACCACTAATTTTGGGCACCTTCTAGTGTAATAATAAGTAACTGTTTTTCTTTTAAGCCTTAACGCATTCACTACCGCGTAGCGCTACGGGCTACGCTCGTAGCCGATAACATGGGAAAAACCGTATGTAGCGAAAACTTACTACGAGCAGAGCGCCCGGCTACCGGGTTGCTGGTGTCGAAAGTGTTAAATACAAAGATCATGTTTTTCTTTAGTTATCGTCAAATGGGAACTTGAAACACACGTATACATACATTATATATAAAAACTTAGTGTAATACCTGCGCCTGCGTCCTGTCGGCGTGGATGACGTCCACGTTGATGCCGTCGTAGATCAGCTCTTTGAACAGCTGCTTAGCTCGGTCTTTGCTTTGTACGAACACTGAAACATTATAACTACCCGGTTATAGTCGAAATTGTTCAATCTGCCCGAATTCCAATTGAGAGCTTATCCTGTAGATATGACCCCAAAAAGCTATTGTTTTAGGAGTAAAGTGTCCCAAAGAAAGCATCTAGACCGGAGGGTCTAGATGCTTACTTTGAGACAAACGGCAGCAATAAATTTTAAATTAATTTATTACATGCTTAGAAGACATTGACTAGGGAAAGGCAACACAATAATAATATATATTATTAATTATGTTTTCAACACACTCGCTGTCAGTGACTTCAAGAAAATCGGCGCGGTATTACGAAGGTGGCCTTAACTCAAAGAACGGGAGACATCATACCTAAGACAGGAGGCTTCAAGCCCTGCTGAACGAGTTGTCTAAATGCTATCAGCTTTCCGCTTTCGTTGCCGCAGTACAAGAGCTCCTGGTCTACTAAATTCGTGGCTGCGTTCCTGTAAAACAAAACATTAAGTAAATAAATATTAAGGGACAATCTTACACAAATCGTCCTAGTCCCAAACTAAGAAAAATAGGCGCAATGTCGTCGATAATTTAATTAAAACTATCGTGAGACATCTTTAATAATTACAAAAACTGTTTAAAGTTACGTAAAAAATTGCCAGGAACGGCCCGACATGTTTCGAACTCGTACCTTCACCAGGGGCAGCTATCCGTGCTGTTACGCGACCCATGAGTTCAAAACTTGTCGGGCCGTTCCTGACAATTTTACGTGAGTTTAAACCGTTTCTACAATTATGTAGGACGTCGAATTGCGGAAAACCAGCCCGCGGTAACCTATAACGTTTTATTGTGTTACCTCTGTCCCACAGTGACGTTGATGAGGCCCCGCATGTGATGGCGGCACCATTTGGCGACGGCAGGTGTATGCGTGGCGCTAAACATAGCTATCCGGCGCTGTTTGCCGCCGCACGCCGCTAGGATCTGCTCCATCTGCTGACGAAAGTCCCCCTGTTCGTCGGCGGAGCCTTCGAATAGCTTGTCAGCTTCGTCGATGATTAGCCAACGGACTCTGAAAAGGTCATTGTAGAAGTAGGGGGGGCATTTTTTCTAAAGTTGCACACCCCACTTCTTTTTGTAATTTTTGTTTTTTTGGGTATTTTCTACTCAGAATCACGAGCTCTTTCAATCTAATTAGGAGAAAAAAAACCGTCCCAAAATGTTCATACATTTTTTGTTTTTCCATTCCGTTACCGCTGTAGTAGGTTATATGGAAATGGTAACGGGATGGAAAGAAAAAACATTGGGACACTTTTTTCTTCTAATTAGATCGAAAGAGCTCGTGATTCTGAGTAGAAAATACCCAAAATATCGAAAATTAAAAAAAAAAAGTGGGGTGTACAACTTTAGAAAAAATGGCCCAGCCCAGGTAATTCAAATACATAATCCAATTTTACATATTCATAAAATTTTAAATCTGACTTCGTTGAGAGGTTGACGGTTTATGAAAGGTGAAACTCTGAGATTACCCAACCTCCCAAACTGCGTTGCATAAACACGCTGGACCGGTAATCCAGAGGTAACTCTTCCACCAGGTTACGCATTTCAATTTTTCTTTAAGCTTAGATATTTGTATCAATGGTTGAACTAATAAACTGCAACAACGGACACCAGTCTACGCCACGCACGATCCTGAGCCTGCTCTTGCCAAGTTGCCAGTTAAAACTATACTTGTAAATACTATTTACCTAATATGTAGTAAAATACATCAATACTCACTTATCAAGAGAAATGTTCACATTGTCTCGGTTTAACAGGTAGCATAATCTGTTTGGTGTGCTGATCACAATATCTGAAATTACATAGGATAAATAAACTGTCATGACAGGAAAAGCAAAACTTTTAGAGCTGGACAAGAATTCAAAATAATTCTATCAAAGACTATAGTTATAGTACAATGGCATTGTTAAAATTTACACATTTATCTCACTTTATAGGTTTGTATATTTACTGTAAACTGTATTAGGTATCTGATGAGTATTGGTTTAGAGACTGAGTATAGTTATTGCCCAATTTTCACTTACCACTCTTCCTAATAGTGGCCTCTCTCTCCTTCACCTTGCTCTCTTTCATATTCCGCACCACACTGCATCTCAGGTCCGTTCCCTCACTCAGTCGGAGTGCCTCCCTGTATATCTGGTGCGCGAGCTCCCGAGTCGGGCACAGCACCAGCGCGCGGGGGCCGCCCTGAGGAGCCCCCAGTGTATGCAGGATGGGGAGTAGAAAGGAGCAGGTCTTGCCAGAGCCAGTTGGTGCGCAGGCGAGAATTTGGCGATCCTGTAAAGTGTTTGATAATTTAAAACCCCTTATATTTTTTGTTGCCAACCAAAACTCACTAAACACTCACTTGCTTCGAAATTCGACTTGAGCTCTATTTAAATAAGTAATATTATAATATAATAAGAGTATTGACAGGTAGCTGCAGATACCAAAAGCAATTGAGTGGTTATGTAACAAATACCTACTCATAACAAAGCTTGTTTTTCGGTTGCAATCTACTTACTAGATACAAGGTTTAGAAAGAGCGGTGACAGAAATTTTTGTGAGTTTTGGTTCTCGCCAGGCGATATAATACTGTATTTTACAAAGTAAGCCTTATATTATTAGATTTTGGGAAGTTAGAAGAAAATAAGCCTTGTATTTTTTTATTTCACCTAATGTTTCTTTATAAATGAGTCAAAAACAGATTACTTTCATACTGATTCCAGATGTGGCAGCATAACTTTTTGTCGTCATTCATACTAAGTCATTGTATAGATAATTGTGGCTTCACATAATTAAGGTTCAGATTTATTATGTTGTTAACCATAATTCCAAATAACAAAGGCCCCAAAATCAAACTCTGACTAGCACCAGATCCAGTATGGTAGGGTAATGATACAAAATGGCTGAGATAATTGAGGTTTGGATAATCGAGGCACGAATATGTGTAGGGGAGTGCTAAAAGAAATCTATTTCCTTGTGACCTGGTCTGGTGTCCCAAATTTTAATAAGCTAAGTCACTGACCTCCATCATACAGGGCACAGCCTGCCGCTGCACAGGTGTGGGCTCTGTGTACCCGCACCGTGTAACGGTATCCACAAGGGCTTGCTTCACACTGTATTTAACAACAAGCTCTGTGAAGTCCTGCAGAGCGGCGGGAATGTGACGACCAACTACTTTGATACCATGCTCATTCCGGAAACGGTTTTGCTGGAAATGTTGTAAGAAAATAGTGAATTTAAAACAATACCCTTGAACTAAAATTATAGTATTTTGGTTACTAATATTAATATTAGTACTAATAT
This sequence comes from Apotomis capreana, assembly GCA_947623375.1. Taxonomy (NCBI): domain Eukaryota; kingdom Metazoa; phylum Arthropoda; class Insecta; order Lepidoptera; family Tortricidae; genus Apotomis; species Apotomis capreana. The sequence continues at coordinate 25,068,068 of OX392512.1, read as the reverse complement.
TTTGTTTATTTAAGTATCAATAGAAAGATGTTAAAGTTTCGATAATTATTTGATATTTTTATTTGTAGAACTGATAATTATTTCAATTTTCTGTAAAGACTATTAACACTTACTCACATGGCAATAACATTTAAGAATAGAGAAGTATAGTTTACAAATATAAAATATGAATAATAGTTGCAACTTTGCAAAAATTTTAACTAACCTCTTGAATTTCTTGTTTCTTTAGTAAATCCTCAGTTTTTTCTTTCTTCTTTTTTTTCTTTTTTTCACCCACTATGACTCCATCCAATAGTTGTAGTTCCTTCTCATCGTCCGACTCTGACCCACTCGCTTTACTGCCGTCGCTCACATTCTCAATGTCTTCTTCGTTCTCACTGTCACTGGGCAACTCTTCTTTAAACTGTAATTCTTCTTCTTTCTTAACCGGTACAGTCTTTTCACTTTGCTAGAAAAAATACGAACATACATAAGATACAAACATTATACAAACGATACCGAATTAAAGTTGAGGTTATAGGTGTTACTTACATTGTTTTTAACGCCTAGAACGCGTTGTTTGAAGGTTAAACCTTTTGTTAACTTCTTGAATATATCATACGCATCCATTTTTAAAGCTGGAATCGTATTTTAATAAAACATTTCAATAAAAATACACGTGCGACTATTATTGTCAACTAGGTTTGACACTGACACTGACATTACATTGATGGACATTTGTTTTTTTGCCGTCGACTGTCATACAACGTATTTAAGCTATGTGTTAAGGCGCTGTTAAAAAAGATTTAAATTATATTTTAATTACACATTTGATTATGATGGTATCAAATAAAAAAAACAGATACATTTACAGTTACATTTTCTGCTAGTATTTTGATACTAGTCATATACTTAGATACTGAGCTAATATTTTACATAAGTTATGAGTGTTATAAACTGTGACTCAAACAATACTGCGTCATTTTACAATACTTTCCCGCGCAAATGTGGCGCCAAAAGTAAATCGTGATGAAAAACAGTTTTTCTACTCCAGTACTTTTTTCTGTCATTTATATAGTTACCAACTCTAATATAAAGACATAAATTATGAAAGTCTGTAAAAGTCTATACTCTATTGCCCAAAAAAACACTGTTAAACGATGTTATAATGTCGCCAAAAAAGCATCACTTAGTACCACAGATTACAAGATAAACAGCTGCATTCACACAATTTGCAATTTAAAAAAAACTTATTGTACTAAGGCATTGCTGCCAACTTAAAAAAAAAGTTTTATCTTCAGAGCATGGATGTTTAGTTTAGTGAATGATACCTTTATGTATAAGTTCATATTTTTTGACAGATGTTTAACATTGTTTAGTATAGTGAACGTGTACCTTTATGTATAAGTTCATTTTTTTGACACGTGGACGTCAATAAAAAAAAGTTTATCAGACTATATTTTTTTTAAATTTTGTTGGTTCCGAGCGGGAACATGTAATTATTTTCTTTGTTGTTTATTTTGCATTTTATTTATGAAATGTCGTGTCGTAGAAAAAGTATTGTATGCAACGTTGTATAAGTAGGTCAAAAAACGCTCGTGGCATCTTTCTTACGATGTTCGCTACGCTCACATCGTAACCCATGCCACTCGCGTTTTTTGCCCCCTCTTATACAACGGTTGCATAAAATACTATTCTACTGCCGTCATTCATTCACTAAAAGGCAGCCTTTTACATAGACATTGTAAGCAGAAGGCCGCCTTTTAAAAAATCACGGCAGTCTAGAAAAATCTTTGTAACAATAATATAATTGCACAAATTACACATCGGCAGCGTTTCTTGTTTTCGTCATAATATTGGGTAAGATTTTTTTTTCACCTCATTCTTTGCTCTTTATAAATTACTATGTACTTACTATTTTTTTTATAATTATGGATACATACATTAAAAACTTGGCACGCACAAGTCGCACAACTCCGCACATGTGAACGGAAAAAATCTTAATATTCATATTTAAGGTTTAAATTAGGATATTTTTTTTACGACAAGTATAAATCCATAAAGCATTTCAGGGAATAGGATTCTATACCGCAATAAACAATAAAAATATGTCAATATACCTTATAGGTACATGTGAAAAGTGTTATTCATATTTAATTTTTCAAAATTAATTGGCAAAGTCATGTTGAAAAGTGACGTTACCGCAAAATACTTAGGAGTAAAGCACAAGTAAATCATAAACGTATCTATAATATTATGAAAACAATTATCATCCTTAACAATTATTTAATAATTATCTTAAATGATCTTTAATAATTATTGGGCCGCGAGTGGGCAGGGAGTCGCGTAGCATCACGGATAGCCGCCCCTGATGAAGAGCTCCATATGAGTTCGAAACACATATCGGGCCGTTCCTAGCCGTCCCGATTTTATCATTTATTAACGTAGAATCTGGATTTAATCTTTTTCTGTACTTACTTGTAATATATTCACAGATTAATTGATTATTGGTGGGGTGAGATTGAGATGATAGACTTATGGTGCCTGACACGACAAATAAGTGTTGAATATCGTAGGAACATATTATGTTAATTTTAATACCTTTTCTCAACTTTTGTGTAATTTTGTTTGTTAATGGCAATTAGGCTCCAGTTCTACTATCCTATTAGCATCTCGATCTCATACATACCTATTCATCTAAGAATGGCATATCTAGGATAACTCCGCATAAACCTATAACTATCTAGTCAGTTAAGTGTTTAATAATGAAATCGAGACAGAAACCATTAGCACTAATATAGTTATCTACTACCGAGATAGGCTCTCAAGAACACACCAGTGCATCAGCTCCCCCTTCCGCTTATATTCGGCGCGCATTCTTATCTTAATAAGTCGTAGCACTGCGCGTAGATATCAGTCGGTCGATTTGCTACGTGCCGCAACGAAGAGCTGAACCCTTACCACGAGTTAACGTGACCGCACTCGCTAGCGACTGTGTCAAACGATTTGGTTCGGTTTGTAGACACCTGCCTACTGAGCCGGCGGTCCCGGGTTCGAATCCCGGCCAGGGCAAATATTTGTGTGATGAACTCGAATATTCGTGCTTGGGTCATGGTTGTTCTATATGTACTTATATCGTCGTCTAGTACCCATAAAACAAGCCTACTAGAGCTTACTGTGGGACTAGATTGATTAGTGTGAGGTTGTCCGATATTTATGATTTATTATTATTATATTTGTATGGAGAAGTACAGTGTCCCTGGCGGTCACTTTGTAGAACTACAATTCTCCATACAAATCCTTTACGCAGTCACTATCTTCTTTCAGATCCGATTATTAACATACCTACTAAATCCGAACGATGTTAAAAAGAAACATACTCACCTAGTACTTACTTACTCGTAGTTTTGTAGACAGATATATACCTTTTGCGGTTGACTCTCCATCGGCATTTAATGAGATTGTATAGAATGGAGAGTTCCAATCTATACATAATAGTTAAAGATTAGGAGCGACCTTCAGCCATCTGTTTAATGGATAAAATAATCATATTTTAATTAATAGCTTGGCCAGAGACTTTTTGGACAACCCATTTTGTGCTGATATATATTTGTAGGTACATCCTTTTGATGTAAAATACCTTTTTATCCATTAAACAGACGGATGGAGGTCGTTTTTAGTTCCGTATCTGAGCTTAATGACATCTATAACTAATGTTGCCAGGTGCTGTGTGTTTTATGTTTGTTTTTAGACTTTAAAATTAGCGACATATATATAGAGCAAGCAAGAAAAGTATTATGTATGTTATTAAGAACATAGATTACTTTACAAAAAAATCCGATGTCCACAATTTTAACACTAGAAATAAAAATAAAATTGCTATTAGAAAGTTTCGTGTTCGTAAAGTGTATAAATCATTTTTAGATTCATTTTTATAACAAGTCACCAGATCATATTATAAAATTAGCCTTTCCATCTCTCAAAAATTATTAATTAAAATCTCTAATGTCAAAAGCATATTAATACAGTAGACTCTACTGAGTAGAGGACTATCTGACAGACAAAAATGCATGGCCTAAACCAGAAACCGAGTAACTGACTCCTTAGATTGTACCTGAATAGTTTAAGGGACACAGTTCTAATAATAAGGAAGCATATCAAACGTACATAAATTGTGATAAACCGTCATACTTTCTTGTAGTTTCCATATTTTATTCTTACACTTTTCCTCATTTATATCTTAGAATACACTTTTAATATGTTTTCTTCGGAAACTACGTATATTTAAGTTCATTACTGTAATAGTTAAGTACTTATCCTTTATGAAAAAATGACCGACTGTTGAGTTTCTTTCGGCGTTTCTTTTCAACAGTGGTCTCCGCTTGTGAAATGCCGGTAGACTCAGACATGTAAAAGCCCCCTTATTTATTTATTTATTTATTTCAACTTTATTGCACAAAACAAAAGTCAGTACAAATGGCGGACTTAATGCCAAATGGCATTCCCCTTGTGGCCTACTTGCAGAATAAAGTTCATTAGGTAGTATTTCATTATAATAATCTGTCAACGTGCCTTACAGTAAGCAAATTTTTGCTTGAAAACTTCGATTAAAGCTAATATTGAACAAGTGATGTATACTTACCTATTAATCTGGGGGCACGGTAGTGCCCCCGCCAAGACGCACAAAAAAGAAGGGGGCACTACCTACCTTTTCTCGAACCGTTTCGTCTCATTTTCAAACCCTCATAGTTTCGTCCCAGTTAACACTAGAGCCCCCAAATTCACAAGTTAAGATGCAGTTAGGGAACATATAAAATGTATTAAATTTAATTGATCTAGCTTTTAAACTTTAGGTTTTATTGGTACAGTCGCCATCAGACATATCGCAGCATATAAGGCGTTCATAAATATGTGAACATGGGCTGTAACGCCCAGTCAATAAGAGTCGTGTTCTGATATTTATGAACGCCTTATATGCTACGATATATCTGATGGCGACTGTACCTAAAATACGCCGATTTTGCCACTCACTTATACACTGACGTATCAAAACCTCTGGGGTACTTCCCGATGACACTGAAATTTGGTATGTAAGCTAGTATTAGTACACAAACAATAAAATAATTCTAAAACTTGGAACTTTAACCCCCCAACCCCTTAAACTAGGGGATGGAAGTTTGTATGAGACTTCCGCAAATTTTGATACTAGAGGTTTGAAAATTGTTACCTATAGGGACCTATTGTTATAAATAAAATACATATTGTAGGACTTTTAAAAAATCACCCCCCACCCTTTAAATAAGGGGATGGAATTTTGTATGGGTTTCCCATAGTAGGGGATAAAAGTGTATATATATAAGTATTTCTTAAATACACAATTATTACTACTTCAGTTGACGCTCAAGAAACCCTACAGCCCAAAAAAAATCAAAAAAACCGGCCAAACCAAGGTGTAGGGTTAGTAAAGTCAGGGCTTAGGGGCTTGGCTTTTCCTGGGATCTGATAACTTTTGTACAGCGAAAGCGTTATGCGAATGTGAGTCTTGACCGCCAATTTTACATGAAATGTTTTTGGTGGGTTAATTTGTACAACGTCGCTTATTTTATAAGAAAAGGTGTGCATAATAATTTTCTTGTTTTGTTTATTTTTTTAAATAAAACATAGGTAGACACTGTATTTATTGCCACAAACTGTATCGCGCATAATCATCCTAATGATAGATATCCATACCAATATCCGTACTAATATTATAAATGCGAAAGTGTGACTGTCTGTCTGTTACCTCTTCACGCTTAAACCGCTGAATCGATTTTGATGAAATTTGGCATAGAGATAGTTTAAGATCCGAGGAAGGACATAGGATAGCTTTCATCCTGGAAATTATACCTAAAAAGATTGAAAAGTGAGTGAACATTTCTGTTGGGGTGCAGTGACCCTGTAGGAAATGTAATTATTAGACCAAAAGCACAATTGCTCTTACATTTGCTTCGGCGCTTTTAATAATCCTTTTTATCAAGTTCCACGCGTACGTAGTCGCGGGCAAAAGCTAGTAATATATATATTAGTCCTCCCCTCGTCGTATCCACGTTCCATATTGGGTTGCATAAATTTTAAAGCCATAATGTCGATGTGCATGACCACTTTTGTCATAATAGTTCTTGCGCATAAGGTGTATAGTCATTAATTGATCCGCATAAATTTTATGAACATAATGTTTTTACGCATAAGTAAGGAATGTCATATAATTTTGGAGCATATCAACCTGAATCATAATCATTAATCGTCATAATGTTTTTATGCATATCGTGCATTGGCGCATAATACTGAAGAACATAAATATTAATCTCAAAATGTTTTTATATCAACATCATACTCCTTTTCTGGCAGCAGTTCATTTCTGAGGGGGTCGCAGTTCTTTCAAACCTAACCTAACCTACTTTTCTAGCCGATGTTCGTATTTATAGGTTCACAGTTCTAACCCAACCTAACCTACAACCAAGAGGTCAGTGTGGAGAAGCATTTATTAATTCACCCTCCCGTCCCCCCTTTTTGTTTTTCTGCTCATGTAAGTTTTGCATCATTATTTCAAATGTTATATTTGGTACATGTGATATAACTTATACTATATGATGTCTATTGCCATTAATTATGAAAGCCATAATTTATGCGTTGCTCTTCTTCGTACTATCAATTATTATGACATTCAATAACATGATTTGAAATTTTGTGCCATACTAAATTATGCTTATGAAAAGCCTGCCAAACAACAATTATGACGTATAAAATGTTATGCAAATAACAATTTATGACAAATAACATGTATGAGAAAAGCCATTATGCGAAATGAGTTATGACAATCAAATTTATGACAACAATTTTTATTCCACTAGAGGTGATCCCGTCCGCTCCGCCTCGCTTCAATGGAGACGCACTCTAAGCGTAAGGCAGGTGCTCGAGTTCTTGAAATGAACCACATTTCTAAGTTCCAATAATCTACTTATTCTACATTTCTAAAGTACAATATCTACTTACATAACAAAAATCTTATGATAAGTTGTTTGTATTAAATGATCATTTTTATTACCGTTAATAGTATTTATTACTTTAATAATTAGGTATAAATCATGCCTTAGAAGCGAAAGGAAAGGATAAAGGTTAAAATAAAAATACAAATCTTCAATGGAATCACTGCGAGTTTATTTTATACTTTTATTACACTCAACTGTTATTCTGAGAATTCGAACGCAGATTTCAGTAAAGGAAATCTAAAATGATTTTTAAAACAAGTCGAAATTACAGTTTCGTAGATAATTTGCAAGTCAGATTCAAAGATACTTATAGTACTAAGTTTTCCGACTACTGATATGTGCCAACTGCTTTCCCGAGTCGATTCCTTAATCACATATATCAACAACATCAAAACAAGTAAAGACACTCATGCGGCGTTCGCGGCACCTCTGCAACCGCCATCTACCTTTCTACGATGCAACCTACCACACTGGCTTCAAAATGGCTGTCCCAGAGATGTCAGCGGTCGCCGCGCCCTTCCAAATTCTTTAAAATCGATTCCATATTACAATCTACAACAATAGTACTTTAAGTGTCTTCACCGACTGAAATAGATGTTTCAACTTACAACAATTTAGAGAAGCCTAACTCGTACGCGGCCGAAGCCCACCACACCTATCTACTTACTCGAATCGATACACGTTACTATGAAACATTTCTGTACAACCCACACCCTCAGACCGAACCAGAACTTTAAAAGTATAACAAAACTCACTAACTAAACGTTTAACACATATTTTCTTCTTTGATCAACGATGGCAAACTATAACTTTTACACAATAGTAACACAATATTAGTTTAGGCTTAGTCGGTCCCGGGCGGTCCGCTCCCGCGGCTTATGTCTCAATCAGAATAATATTAATTAAAGAAAAGTCACTTTCAAGGCTGAGGGTCCGAATCGCCCGAAACCTGATCTTACAAGAAAAGAAATCGATGCTAATAAAAACGCAGATCGTGCATACATTAAATTACGAAAAAAGAAAATCTAATCCTAAGTGTGTCAGCAAAATATAGTGCAGTAAAATTAGAATTGCCACTTAATTAACTTTGACATATAATTGTTATCTCATAAAAAAATATTTCTGTGTATAAAATGTTTCACCAGAGTATAACAAGAAGTGGTGTTATTCTGCTAAAAATCAGCGGCCGGTCCACCTCAGAATTGCACCGATACAATTCGTAAGAAAACCGTGACTGTTCGTTCCGAAAAGGTTTAACATTGATTTAAAAACTACTGGCAGTTTATTTTTGTACACCGAAGAACCAGCAAGTTGACGCATCGTTCCATAGGCTTACCGGCCACCATTTTTAGCTCAATCCCACCATGCTTTACTTTATCTGTAGATAAAAAGTTACTTCTAGCAATAACTGTGAGTATATTTGTATGTCATAAGTGTGTAAATTGTAAATACATTTATATATTGTAAAAGACGGGTAATCAACGATGATTGCTCGACCGGGGAGTAAGCGAATCTGTTACTTAGTATATAATACTTATCAGGTATTTATATAAAAGTTGTAAGTGCACTTTGATTTACGGAACTACATTTTAATGTCACTATTCACTGGATCAGCAGTTCATCGCGTCTTTGGTCTCCCGGGCGGGAGAGGACCAACTTAACATATATAACATGAAAATAATACTGAAGCTATCGAAAGAAACACGGCGACAACTGCTGGAGTAACTGCTTTAAATAGATTATATAAAGTATATAACTATAATTACTGAGGTACTTACGTTGGCAGATTGGGAACTATTGCTTTAACTGTATTATTACAATAAAGTGGAAGATACTGATATAACATTAAAGCTATTGATTTAAGAGTACACCGACTTTTGAGAAACAATGAATGACAACAATCTTGTAACGTGAGACGGGCGCGGGTTCTTGCACTCTCAGAATTAATATAATTACTATATTATGACATTAAATGATGCGCGTGCGCCGAGACTGGTATTCGATGCCCGTTCCTGTTAGTAATTACTAATATGCTAACTGTATATTAACTGCAAATAAAACAATGAAGTCGGTATACTCTTATTTTGATTTTTACTTCCCTGGTCGAGCAACGGAATATTTCTATTATCTATTGTAGGTACTGGGTCATCTGCATCTAAATCCGGCCATACAAATAATATTGGTCGGATATTTAAAGACAGACGATATACTATTGCATTTTAAACATGGAAATGGTTCAACAAAAATAATGTGTGTATGGGAAAAACTATGTAACAAGTGCTATAACTTAGTTTGGCATTTACAATATATTATACTGTATTCGATAAATATAAATCACGTATATATTGACTTGTCCAGGAGACGCTAGGTAAGTAATACATTAAAATTAAAAGTAGATGGAGGTAATACTTAGAATCGTTAAGATTTATATTCCTAAAACTGTTATTTGTGAATCTGTTTGTGAACTTGTCAATTATTGATATGAATATTTTTATAATGATATTTAGTTTAAATTCTTATTTTAAGTTGCATTATCGCGAGCGATTTAATGTATTTTTAGCGTAAAATTGCATTATTTTATAATTTACTGTTTTATTAATATTTACCTCGCTAAGAAACAAAATACTTGCTCTTTATATACGTTTGTGGGGGTTTTGCATCATTTTCGTAGGCGGCTTTATACTGGAAAGTGTATTTAATGAACTTGAGCAAATATAACTTTTTTCGATGCAGTTTTTAATCTATTTGCAAAAAAACGAACATCTTCGATTGTTTTTATTACTTGTGAAATGTGCTGAAAAACGATCAGAATAGCTCGTTTCTCCACAAGTTGTTCAGCACTTGTTGTCCTAAAATTGCCTATCCCCACAAGGTTGTCAAGTACGGTATCTTACATATTTACTTAGTAGGCTATTGTAATAGTTGTACTGTTTAGAAGGCATCTTGTTGTTGATTATTTGTGCATTACCCTACTTAGTAACACAGTCGGTTTATATATTTCATTAGTAAACTTAACAAAACTCAACTGGCAATGCGAAATCATATAGTTAAAATCAGAGGGCGATTTTATATTATTACAAAAGTTTCTCACTTATCGACTTACTATACTTAAAAATGCAGTATTTTGGTATACATTGCAAAATATCAAACGTTTTCATCGTTTCGCTGTTTACTTTTTGTTTTCGTTCTGGTTTTGAATTTCCAAGCTGCGATTCATGTTTTTTGCCGACACTTATCCAAACTTAACGCGAATCACAATAAGACCTAATAACAAATTACGAACGGCTGTCTCCGAAATTGATGTAGTACGCAGCTGTCAACTGAGATCAAAATTTTCGAATTAAGAATTCCAAATAGGTGGGAAACTACCAAAAAAATAATAACGACAACAACCTAGTTTACAAACAGCCAAACCGATAAGAAATAATTGCACAGCGAAAACAACAAACACAAACACTAAACGTTATGGAAAGACTACGTCTAAGTTTCACTATCAATAAATCCATTAGTAGAATATATAAAAATCCTTTCCATTAATGATTTTATCTATTTTACCATTTAGTTAATAATATCACGAGGCTTCTATTCCCAAATGATGCCACGATTGTTTTATGATGTAATTTCTAACTTATAATTATTTACAATTCAAACTACCCGCTTGTTTTCATCTAAGCTTCCGCTAATGATTCTTTATGTTTCTAACGAACCGAACAGAACGCGTTTAAAACGAAATTACTCTCCTATACAGCCAGTATGTGTAACATTGAAATAAAAATTAAAAACAAAATAATATACGTGAGGTATTACGAAAAGGAGGTATATGCGTTGTAAGCTGGGGATAACCTCAAAAAATTAGAAAATGTTTACAGTTTCTGAAATGGGTGAACCCTGCTTTAGTTTTGTTTAATATCTAAGCTGAGGTTCAAATGCATACGAAAATTAAATGTTAAAACTAAGTATTTGGATATATACCAAATAACGTTCCATTAAATATAATCATATCACAAAGTACGAATATGTAACATTCCGAAAAAGAAAATAAAATACAAAATCTTAAATTAAAATTCTTACTTAAATCAAGTTATACTACAATTGGAAAAATAAATGCAGATTTAAATCCTCGACCGAGGAAGATGTAAGGGCATTTGGTTTGATGATCCTATACGTTTCTGACATTTCACTTTCAGTGATTGATATGTGACTTTTAAATTCATAGGTATATAATACGGAAGAAGATGCTGATTAACAATTTAATTTGGATATGGCACAATGTCTAATTTTATTTTTAAGTTTTTCTATGTTTTCAGAATGTTTTATTCTACTGGAAATAAATGCGTATCGGCATATTTTTATCCCCTTTCTTTGGCTTGTGAAATATCACGGTGTTAAATATACTTTTCCTTGAGGTGTCTTCGTAGATATTATTTTGTGATATGTGGGCAGTAGTGCGCCTGTAGTCGTGATAGGTTTAGTCATTCGTCAATGTACACCCTGAGCAGATATGTCTTAATTCAGACGAAACGGTTCCTAAGCAATTTCCTACAATATCATTAAATAAGTAAATAAAATATTTTTTTACAATCTGCAGCCATCTTATGGTTATCCTAAGATTTTTGAGAATAATATAATAATAATAATAATAATCTAATAAATTTTCAATAACGAGATGTCCGCTACGTTGGTCGACATTTAAATAAGAACCACTATACACTCATAGAGAGAAATCCGAAAATGGATACAGATTAAATATAATTCTATTAATACCTAAAACTACGTAATTTATTACAGAAGAAACGCTTTACTTTTACATCATGATTTGAAATCATGCACACGTATACGAACGTCGAACCGCTTTTCGAAGACCCACTGGCAGCGGCGCCGGCGTCCCGCCACTCAACCCTGTAATGCGCCAGAGGTGGCTGGCCCCGCCCCCGCCCTCTCCCTACGACCCCCCCGCACGCGCGCGTGAAGCGTCCGCCATGCCGCGCTCACTCCTAACCTCACCCACCCATACTTTAATGGCATGAAGACGAACGAAGGCACGGCTACTTGATGATACCATTAGAATTGAAGCCAAACGCACATAGAATACACATATTGTTCAATTAGACATTAATTTTGTACTTTCGAAATCAGATTCTAAGAAGTCTTTGTTTTTTACTCAACATTAACATTTTAATCTAATTTTTTTTGGTTAATTATTACTATATAATCTGTATTTTTTATTAATTTAGATTTTGGCGTTCCGAAAAAGTCGCTTTAAAAAATATTTTCTTTGCACTTTAATAATTACTGTTTAAAATTTGTACGTTCTTTTTTGTACAGTTAGCGATTCTAATTTGACACTAAACATTAATCGAAAAGTGATTTAAAAAAACGTTCTTCTTTTACAATACGGTTGGCATAATTTTGGCAGTACTAGAAATATTAATACTTTAGTATTGCTCTGGATTACATTGTCATTATGAACACTGTTTAAACATTTTCACTAGAAAATGCCAGTACTTAACTCTCGTACTGTTACATTTTAATGTCACAAAGCGAAGTTCGATCGTCGAAGCGTACACTAGGCGGAGCGACGCGGCGCGCGCGCCGGCGACGGCTCGAGCGACGCGGGCGCCGCGCCGCGCGCGCGCGACAATACTGTTCATGTAATTTTAAAACTAACGTCAATATTTAACTAATTATAATACGATTAATTAATAATGCGGCATAGTCCTGCATTGTTTTGGCATTGTCCGTTATATTGCACATGATGCTATCCCTTTCGTATCCGCGTCGATCAGGCCCCGCGGCGGCCGCAGGCGGGCCCCCGCCCGCTGTCGGCCGCGCGAGGCGCGTGCAGCCACCGTTTAAGCCATGGTCTGTGGTCATTGAAGACCGGGCGGCAGCTGCGACGCGTGGTCGCTGGCGCCCAGGTCGAACAGGTGGTGCGGGGAGGGCGCCAGCGCGCTCTGCAGCGCCGACGTCTTGAGCAGGCGCTTCAGCATCCCGCTGGAGCCGCGGTGCTGCAGGCTCTTGTGCGTGGTCAGGGAGTTCTTGGTCCGGTACCTTCGGTGGCAGAACTCGCACACGTACAAGGTATCGGACTGCTCGTGCTTGTCTTGGAAGTGTCGCTTCAGGGAATAGTAACAAGAGAATGTCCTGCGGCAGTAGGGACATTCTTGCGGCTCGTTGATCCCGCCGGCGGTCGGCGGGGGCATACGGAGGGGCGGTACGGCTGCAACAGTAAACATACGCTATAGGCGCGCTCCGTGAAGCCGGGAAGCGGCAGTGTTCAGGCGAGACTTTAAAGAGGAGGATTAATTGAAAGTTACTTTTATAGCAATAATTAATAATGGAGAATGTATGAGGTTATAGTAAATAGTAGTTATTATTATAATACTAATAATATGCACTGTACACATTGACTAACTACACAGTAATCACGATTTTTTAATTCAAATCTTAGAAAATTCTTTCAACCACAATGACACAGAAACACGTGATAACAAAATGATAGAAGCATGCTTCAAGCAACACAACAACGTCAAAACTGCGAATCTCGATGGGAGAGGGCACTCGGCTCGGGATATCAACCAAATTAAAAGTAACAAAATTAAAAAAATCCCAAAAAAATTAAGTGTCAAATAAAAATTGTATATATAATCGAAATGTAAACGAAAAAGGAACCTTAACCCTAGCTTAAGACTAAGACGGTGCATGATTATTATTAGAAAGTCACCGTTAATGAGTTAGCCTTATCCCTAGCTGCTAAAGCTATGCTGACCTGGGAGTGCGGCGCCGTGCTCGGCGAGGTTGCTCTGGTGGTTCTCTTTGCTAGAACACTGCCGCGCGCCCCGCCAACTCCGTCCGAGTAGTCACTAAAAAAACCGAATCTGGTCGGTCTCCCCCGGCCTCGACTTGTGGTAGGTGTATATGTGTGTCATCAGCGAGTTCCTCGAGCAGTAAACTCGCTCGCAGATCGTGCATCGGTACTCCTCCTGCCTCTCGGCGTGTTTGTCGGCTATGTGCCGCTTGAGCGAGGCCTTCGAGCATAATACCTTCCCGCATAGCGAGCACGAGAATAACTTTTTACCTGCAAACAGATCGAAACAAAAACAAATGTGGGGATGGTCCCCGCACGCGTTCGAAAAATAAACGTAACCTAACTGGGATCCGAACATGTTCATTTTTCAAAATGCAATCGTGTTGAAAAATTAAAATGTATCCAAACTAAAATTGTTCCAGAAAACTTAAAGAGTGACTTAAATTATAATAAAATAAAATGTAAAGTAGGTAAATAAAGAATAAAAAGAAATGATGGCGAAGCTGCATAGTGGCCGGTGAATATCGTGTTAAGGAAAAAAACACCATGCAGAAGAGGCTGGAAATAATATTCTGGCTCGAAAATAAATGCCAAGCGAGTACTTTAGTAAAACATAAAACAGTGCGCTAGGTACGTTCACTCAGCTGTATATAGGACCGAAGCAGGGCGGGGGTTAACAACTCAATACAGGAAGCGATACATACACACACTACGGGTGAGGCGTGAGGATCTAATAAAACTTACAATGTTATTTCAGTATATTTGTTTTTATTAAAAACGCCATTATCATCAATATTAGGATTTATGAAGTTCGGTATAACGATTACAATTACATTTTATGAGTAGTTACTTCAAGTATTTTAATTTAAAAGTAAAAGAAAGAAGACTATTTCGTACATAAGTGATGTCAATTTGTGCTTCTTTTAGAAGATTGTGCAGCCCATTTTATTTTATAGTTGCCAGAATCGAGTTTACAATAAATTTGGCGCGGTCACACATAGAATTTATTTTAAAAATGGAAGACAAAATTAAAACTCCCCATTTTTGGCACAGTTAGTTAACGTAAACGTTAAATATGGACTGCATTACACAGATGCCAATAACAAAAAAACGTATTATAGGAGAGTTAACTAATAATTTAAAAGAAAAAAATATAAAAATTTCAATACAACAACCAATAAATTAATTTAGATTCCTTATAACATAAGTAAAACGCCAACAAGAAGTATAAGAACACATCGATAAGGTGCCCGCGAGCGGCGGGCGAGTGAAATAATGTACCCTACGCGAGAAGTAAAACAAACAGGTCACAAAACAGTCTTAAACTTGCTAAGATCCTAACTAACGTAGTGGACAGGGATGTGTCCTGCTCCTTAGGACACGGTGTAGTTCTCGCCCCTTAAAACCATGGGTTTTTACCCTCCAATTTTGAGATCACAATTAAATTTTGCTCCTTTAAACCGAAATAAGATCATCGAATCACAAGCGAATTTCCAGTAAACAAAACTCAGATTTAGACTCGTCGCATTTTTAGCGATATTTTTTTATAAAATTATCAATTTTAGTAAATAATTGTACAATTTTTTTATCTACAAATATGCCTAATAGTGTACAATTCAAACGCGTACTTAGTCTAATCAGTCTATAGCGCTTATTAGATTTTGGCAAAAGTTCCGAACGCACAAACGCCCCCTTCTCTAAATAAATTCATCACGTTCCTTTAAAGACATCATAATTCAAAGCCCAAGTGACCGAACTGCCTTAGCAGCACATCCCTGTAATCATAAATAAACATGTAGACGCTATTATCTATATGAATTCAGATAAACCTTAACCCTAGGTAGTTAACTAACGTAATTCCCAAACCCAAACTAACAATAAAACCTAGCACTAAATTACTAGATAAAAAAACAACAACTCTACCGTTACGTTTCAAAACTTTGCAAGTCGAGCAAATAAAAACTTAACATTCTTCACACGCGCGGAATGTTGCGAGTAATTTTAAGAATTTTGATTCCATTTCCATTTTTATTTTCCACCTTATTTTTTTCTAACAAGAACATCGTTCCAATTTAGCACCAAATCTCTAGTCTTCCAATTCGATAAAGTATAATATAAAGCCTACTACAATATAATATAACTAAACGAATGTAATGGCTAAGCTTTATGTATCTAGCAATAACAACAGAACCTTATAACGTATAGCATTAAATTTACTTTAGGAAGCCTCTCATACTTGTTAGTAGAAGTACAAAGCGTCCCGACTACAGTAGGTACGCAATAAGTGTTTCCAACACTACTTCTAAACACTTTAGAAGTACACGCAAAATATGTCTTTTTCAATAAAAACACAATAGTTATGTAAAGCAGGCACTAATAATTACTTAATGTGTATATCGTTACAATAAATAATGTGTTTATGTTTAAGAATTTCTTACAGCTAATATAAAGAAAATACAACAATAGTATTTAACGACCGACGTCGTCGAGAGCGAAGTGATGTATTCAACTAGTTAGGAGTAAACGCAACTTAGACACTTAACACGGATCCGTAAATAGGGCTCAAAACTTTCACACTATATAAGAAGTCCTCTAAGTATACATGTCAAACAGTCGTTAAAATATGGTCTGAAATAAACGCATTAAAAAAAAACACGTCGATAATTTGGCATTTCTCGTAGTGTAAAAGTTTCGAAGCCCGTCTTATACAATTACATCTATTATATGGCAAGCAAAAAAAATTATAAAATTGATCTCGAAATATTGAGTCAGTGAGTGACACTGGCAAAATTTAGGAACATTTAACACTGAGAGTTATTAAATTTATTCTATTTCCTATTATGTAGTTCAATATAATAACGTGTGATGTAGTGTAATTACAATTGTACAAAATAAACAGGAACAAAATACATGTGTAGTCCTAAATGTACAAAGAACAGATGTATAAAACTATAATTGTATACGTAAAGAAAAAAACACTACACTAAACAAGAAACAAACGCAACAATAATAATTTGAAATGAACACAAGTCGTAATAAAAGTTTAGTTCGAAATAAGTAACTAAGTTCTGACTAAACTAAAACGTAACTATAATGTAGCCATAATCATTCCTTCATAAATGGCACCTCGATATTCACTTTGCAAAATGTTTTTGCATTGATTTTAAATAATAATTCAAGAAATAAAGAAAACGACTCACTGGTGTGGCTGTGTTTGTACGTACACCACGCCGGTGAGTAAAATAAAAATAAATCTAATAAAAAATAAACCAAACAAGAAAAGTCGAACCGACTGAGTAAGCGAGCAATAAATAGTAACGTTACCTTAATGTGTATGTTTATGTCATTAAATATGTCTATTTCAGTATATTGGGTAAATGTCCGGTATTTGTGGTGACCTGTGCTTTCTGCGGGTTGAATTTCGTCCAAAACTTAACCCTTGCCTATCGTTCTGCTGGTGCTATGTTCTGAATTCAGTCTTACGGATAACGAACAAAATCACCTAAAATTAAAGTGAATTTGAAAAGCCTCATAAGCCAATTATATAATGTGTATAATTTTTTAAATAGCATTTTAGTAATCTCGTATAAATATCTAAGAGTGAGATCATGTAGGTAAAAATACAGAATAAATAAATTGCAAAACGCCGAAAAATGAACACAAGGTTGAAAACAATATGCCTCTTTAGTTAGTTTACTTACACGAACACGGTTTCTTTTTTAATTTAAGCCTAATATATAAATTTACAGCACCAAGATATTAATCTTTTCTCAAAATATTTTTTCTCTTCGCCTTATTGTCACACATTTAACATAGTGTATAATTCAGGAATAGTCACATACCGCAGTATTGCACTCCGGGCCGCGACCGGCGGCCGCGGCCCTCCCTTGTAACATTGGAATGTCAAAGAGAGCTGCGAGAGCTCTTGTGATGATCGTCACTGTCATGGTCGCACTATCATACAACTACCAAGTTCAAAAATCCACGAAAAAGTGTATAATAAATCTTAAAATAAAATATCAACGAATATCAACGACATCAGATTTAAAAGATATAAAAATAAATGTAAAACTCTCGTCAAAGACCGGATAAGTTTAGACGTTGAACTGATCTTTGAACTTGTAGAAGTCGATGTTGTGGTGTTGCGACGCGATCGGGTTGATCTTGGCGTCGACGTTGGAGAGGTTCTGCGGCTGCAGCTGCGCGGGCGCCGCGGGCAGCGGCAGCGGCGGCGGCGGCGCAGGCGGCGCGCCGCGCTGGCGTCGGTGGTAGATGCTCTTGTGGTTGTTGAGCGAGTTGAGCGTGCGGAACACCTTGTGGCAGAGCGAGCAGCGCGCCGAGTGCAGCGGCTGCAGGTGCTGCTGCTCCGTGTGCCGCTTGAGCGTGAGCCGCGTCGACAGCAGCTTGCCGCACACCTCGCACCGGTGCCCCGCCCCCAGCGGGCCCACTGCCACACATAACAACCAACATTAGCGCATTAGTCAACATACAACACCCCGACCCGCCCGCTCGTATCCGACACCACCGCGACCGCTCCAACGGGTCCCATTTTGAAGGAACCAATTGGCACAATTAGCACCACTTTTCGTGGCAAATTTCAATGCAGTTGTATTGTAGAGGCAATTCAACGTGTTTAAAAATCGAATTTGACTAATGCGCTTCTTTTTTGTAATGGAACGTTGGTGGTTATGTGTGTACCGATCATAGATGTCCCAATTGGTTCCAGATAGGCAAGACGTTTGCGCGAGTGTGGATACGGCGACGCGACCTCGAGGTCCGCGCGATACGGCGATCCACGCTCGCGCAGAAGCGTTTTACATCATTAGTAACGATAAATTATGTATACATATAAGATAAAGACTGCAATGCGCATGCAAGTACAAAGTGAATCTATGCTATTTACATACAAGTGTTAGGAACATATCGCGTTACATTTTTTAAACTTAACAAAGGTACGGGCAAGAGTATGGCTTTAAGGTGGTTAGGATGGCAATTTTGTTTCGTCGAATGGCAACGTGTTTTCGTATGGCGGAAGGTTCGCGAGCCGCACGGCGCGGGAGGCTCGCGGCGCACGCGGCCGTCAGTTGACGGGGTAGAAGGGGCCCTGGCCCGGCGCGGGCGCCTGCTGCTTGCGGTGGTAGATGGACTTGTGGTTCCGGAGGCTATTCAGGCTGGAATACACCCGCCGGCATATGTTACACACTGGCTCGCGCGAGGGGCGCATGTGAACGTTCTGTATGTGCCGTTTGAGCCGCGTCAGCGAGGATAGGCTCTTGTTACAGGGCTCGCATCTGTAATCTTCTTGGGGGGTGCGGGCGCCACCTGGTCACAACACAAGCTGTTAGCCCCATCGAAGCTTCGAACGCACTTTTAATGCACTCTCCATAACGTAGCCTCTCTTTAAGCACCGCCACCCCCCTTTAAGTCTGATGATAGCCATCCGTCGAGTCGTATAAAGCGGTATTAGTAACGCAATGCATTGTTCTCTCTACCTAACTGGTCCTATGGACAGCGTGTGCTTTACGGTGAAATGAATGAAATCAGCTGTTTTACAACAATCTGACGCGGTCGGTTCGGTGCAGTTTCAAATGTCTCGAACAATAGCTTTAAAATTCTTCAATAAATTCAAATGTTTTTACGCTGACACCGATATAGCATTACTAAAATTCCATTGTCCAATCTTGAATGATTCCGAATATAATTCGACACATTATTTTTCCCAAGAGAACGTAATAATCGGTAACTCGAGTTTGTTTTTAGAAACATTATTAATCCGCCGTGAATCTACAATTGCATCATCTTACATCGAACTACGTTCTTCAAAACTAACACATGTATCTGAGACGTTTCACATTCTCGGAAAGAGTGCATTATTTCCAACTTTTCAAAATTACTTGTAAATTTCGTATGTACAATTTTCAGGTATATCAATAATAACAATTTACAGCCAATTGGGTTCAAGTGCGTTGTGAATGACAAAGTTCTTACCAATAACTGTGTAATGAAGGAAGTAGAAAGTATAAAAAAGAAGTAAGAATTCAATAACGAAAAGAAACTTGCGAATCAAAAATTAAGAACAAAAACAACCTAATCCGGAGAGTAGGGAGTGAGGGAGCTCCTAACACACAGTGTTTTCAAATCACATCTAGTAAACAAGCTAGCATTATGTTCGTAAACTATGGTTACAATACAAACATGCACGCCGCATTGCGTTTTGGTTCAATGATCAACGACTTCCAGAACTGCCAATTGACGGAAACCAAAACTGAACATAGTCAATACATACATCGAACCAGAACACAAAAAGCTAACATTAATATTTATACAGATCACAGAGCACAAAATGAAGACATATAGTAGGTTAAAAGGTTATAGGAGATAGGTAATATCATAAGTAAAATACATAAAATATTTATGTCACGTGAAAATTGCCTCATACATTTTGTAAAAATATAAAACCTAATAATGATATATAAACCTAATAATGACAGAGCAGAGAGGAAGCGGTGATGGTGGCATACGACAGACAGTGCATTAAAAATATCGTTTTTTTTTTCAATATATGTAGGTAATGCATAAAATAAACTTGTTGCTAGACAAGCCGAGACTCACCTTGGGATGTGCCCGCCATGTCCGGAGCCAGTGGACTCTGCAGACCTGGAAACACCATAACGACATTGCATTCATCTGTACCATGCTCCATCTTTGTTCTAATTAAAGGGACTATCACAGTTTCAAATTCACAAATCACATACTACAGCAAACAACACTATGCCTTATTATAATTACCTTGCAATGATGGATGTTCTGTCAGTGCTGCCATACTGAAGTTGTAAGTATTGGAGGCAAAGAGTTTCGTGTCGGCCGGTTGTATGAAAGGCGACGGCGGCAGTTGCGGCGGCGGCGTGCGGTCGTCGGCCTCGGCCGAGCTATCGCGAGATGGTGGCCCTCCCTGAGACATAGACAAATAGGTATATTAGTCTATATCCAATTTAAGACTAATCTTGGACGATTGAAGATTTATTATTACTTATGGACGCGGTAAAATATTACATTAGTTACTTAAATTCGTTTTCAATTCTATATTTGATCTCAGTTAAGTACCAAATAACCTAAGCTAAGTTAAGCTTCAGTAATATTCAACAAATTTAGATTATACGGTCTTCCTGAATGAAGGCAAATTAAAAAAGTTATTTAGGCAAAATTATCTCCAGGGCTCGTCAACTATCAAACTTGGTATTCCAATTTAACTTTGCCAAAGAAACTTTTCACTTAGAAGAAAAATATTCTAATGTTGGTAGTTCCCAGAGTCACGTCCGTTATTGAGAAAGTAATATCAACATATTCCAGCTTTTGCAAATCGGCCTTGAAGTACGCTAAAATATTCCTATATAAGTTTTCTTTCACGATCTCATTCAATATGATTAAGTATAAGGATCCAATTTCTCCTATCGGAATATAATTATGTTTATACATAGTAATCGGATAGCCAAGTCTTATTGGAAAGCAGATTTCATACTACGAATATCGACTAACACAAAAAAATGATAATTTTGAAAGTTCCTGAAAAGGGAAATTCTAGGTTCATTTCCAATCGGCACATCTACCTAACTACCACTGGGAATTTGGACGTAATGCATTCAAAAAAGACGTATTGCATTCAAAAATGGAATTGGACTCGGTCACTAGCGCAGAAGTAAAACGGGCTATTATTTTGTCACCCGAACGCGCCGCTACAATCGCAGCCATTTGACACTAAGCGCTTCTGGGTAGGGATTCTAGCACGCTAGACGTCTAATACCCGGTATTCTTAATGTTATCCAAGTTTCTAGAACTCACACATTACTTTTTTAGGCGGTGATCTTATTTCCTACTTATGCCAGAAAGTTCGACGGATAGGTATCTAAACGTATTTGGTAGACAAATCATAAATGCCAAATGCGTACACGGACTTCCACGCGATTCTCGCCTATAAGAATTGAATATTGATACGCTTTGGGCATTTATTCCGAGAATTATAGCTTCACTTTGTTTAATTTTCTAAGTTAGTTTGTCGCAGTCAAGTATAAAAACTGTTTCATGTAAAGATTTACACACTGTTTACCCGGAAGATGTTTCTTCGTTTTTGAAGAAATTTTCGGGCATGCTGTCGTGAAATTGGGACACTAATAAGACATAACTGCCGAGGCCAAGGCCCTCGAATGTTTCGAGAATATTCATGTTTTCCTATTGGCAAATAATTCCGCTTTATTTCAGCAGTCTGTTTGGTAATGTTAATTTCGAGAGTAATATTGACTGAGGATCGTACTAAGCATATGAATTGATTAATGGTTTTTACGATGTTATATTAGCTTTCTGGTTCACGAGATTTCTGGGAAAATAATCGAAGTGTTTCGGCGAATATGTGTTAAGTAATCTCCACACCTGTATGTTGAACTTAATCTTAACTATACCAAATCCATTTCGTATCTTCGTCTTATGCCGAAATTATAAATTATGGCGCTAGGTTAAATACATTAAAGGTACGTCTAATTTAAAAAAATCAATGGGTAAAAAAAAACAACAGACAGAAAAGGTATTTCTATGAACGGTAATTTTATGATGTATTAACGCCAACCAAATTCCTAAAATGAATAATAGAAAAGACTCGCTGTAAAAAAATGTTGATCGATCCGATCAAAAAAATCGAAGAATAATATAGTTTTTGGTGTGATACTGAAAAGCCAACTTATTGCGTTCTTTTGCGACTTATACCAAAAACGCGCTACAGGCCTAATCAAAATCGCGTTTTCGCACTCATTTATTTCGTTCGTCTAACTCGTTTATAAAACGCAGTGTGTAGGTAGGTACAGGCTGATTCTAGAATGGGACAGATTAGCGGGGGCACTAAGTGCCCCCAGATTTCGATTTTACCAACTCACGTGTGGTCTGTGATGCGGCGGGGTGTCATCCGTACTCCGGTCTATGTCAGCATTAGAGCCACAAATCATATCGAGGGGCTCGTTCTTCACTTCATCCATGAGTCGAGGAGACGGGGACGAGCTGCTATTCGAGATCCCGTTCCCATTGTTCCCAGGCTCGTGAGCTCTAGTATTGTTGATGATCGAGTGGTTTTTCGTGGAGAAGTCTGCCGCGTGGATTTGTGTCTCATTGTTGTTGTCGTGGCGAGCGCGCTTGATGACGTCCGGGGAGTTGTCTGCGGAGCGCGACATGCGGCGGGGCGGGAGGGGGACTCGACGCATCATCTGCTGGATGCTCGAGTGCTGCGGGTGCGACAGCAGGGCCTCCTCGAGCTTGTCGGTGTAGGAGGGGGTGTGCGCGGGGTGCGCGTGCGCGGGGTGCGGGGGCGGGGTGTGGGGGGACGCCGCGGCGGCTGCCGCGCGCGCAAGGCTCTGAACCAGAGGCTGTGGGAGAAATATACATATTAATAATTAGCTCTATCAATCCACTTATTATACCAAATTCAGAGGCTATATGAAAGATGTTTTAGATTTTCAAAGAATAAAGAGTTTCGGTAATTGTTAACTTTCTCGGAACTCCTGATCACGAGTCTAAGGTATAAGTGTTGTGTAGAAGAAAGATTTTAAGAATGTATCTACATCAGATTACATATAATTAAAGCACATGTTAAAGAACGACGGCTTTTATTGCACGTAAATATTGAAACATAATCTCATTAACTCGTGCATTCGACCTTCAGATTAGGATAAAAGAAATATGCTGCTATGCAATTAAGTACTAAAAATACTGTTTTCCGTTTCTCGGTATTTTAATCTTATGTTCTGTATATGCCCTATACGTGGCTGTCCTAAAATCCCTATTTTTTTTAAATAAAACAACTTAAATAAAATCACTGGTGACTTAAATAACTTTTGACGCCATCAAAATGGCCCGTCGACAGATACTCATCCGTGCATCGTCATTGTGCGTCAGCCTCGACACCCGGAGGACCTCGACGGAGGAAGGAGAGGCTTCGCGGGTGCACGTTCACTTCGCCGTGGTAGATCAATTTTACCAGGGCGTGGAAGTACGTGAAGGCCACGTCTTGGTGGTCATAGAAATGGTCCTTCGAACCCGGATACTCACCCCCTGTGCGTCATCGTTCTGCGTCAGCCCCGATACCTGGAGGTCCTCGGCTATCTTCAGGACGGAGAAGAGACTTTGCTGGTACACGTTTATCTCGGCGAAGTCGTAAAAGCCAAGTATTGTGGTGGTCATAGAAACGGTCCTCCGAAACCGGATACTCACCCCTTGGGTATCATCGTTTTGCGTCAGCCCAGACACCCGGAGGACCTCGGCTGTCTTCAGGAACGAGGAGAGGCTGCGCTGGTGCACGTTCACCTCGCCGTGGTAGATGAACTCCACCAGGGCGTGGAGGTCCGTGAAGGCCACGTCTTGGAGCACAATCACGGGGTGCTTGCATGGTGTTGACTGTGGAAGGGAATTGTGATAAGTTAATGGTTCAAGCGAACAATGGTACTTGAAGAAAAACAAAATAACACGAAACATTTTTTGAACAGTACAATATAATATCATAATAATTTGTGTCTTGTAGGTGGACGTACTACTAAAAAGCGGTTTGCGTGGTACTTATACATATGTATATGGATGCAAGACATGTTTAACTTGTTTTGAATAAAATCATATTTATATTTAAAAAATAAACAAATTCGTTTTGTAAAACTACTGTTTATTCAAAATTGTTTTAACTATGTATTCCAACATTTTATATTTATCTGATAATAATGGAGATATATCTCTATGATAACTATTATTTATAGGCATGTAAATATTTAACGCGGCGACAAATTAATCTGATTTAGGGATTTATAAAAAATTAAAGGGGGTAGCAAAAATAATAAGTTGGCGACTAATTGCGGAGACTAATAAAGTAAAAAGTAGCAGCTAAGTAATCAATTTTCGGCTTTGTTTCAATATAAACTAGCATCGAGTTTTGGCGACTGAATTAACTAATTAAGCGGAAACATGACAGCGGATAAAAAGTTGAAAATGGCCTACTCTAATTGTTCAATGGATATTGCATATAAAATAAATCAAGGTCATAAAAAAAATAAAAGGAGCGTTTTTTAGGGATATAAAAAAAAAACCAACCTAACCTAACCCGGCCGAGTCGGATCTTCTGCTAATATTAGTCGCCAAGTCATTATTTATAGTACCTCGCCTATGATTTCAGTAATCTTGTTTATTATTTCTGCTACCTTAAAGTAGCTGCCATTATTTGTATTTTAAAATATCCTTAGTTTAAAGCTCATTTAATATAAATGATTGCCAAGTTATTATTTTAGTTGCAAATAGTTTGCTGCTCTTTAATTTTTCTGTCGCCGCGAAAATAATAAGCCTTATTTATATGATGACGATTTTCGTAGATATAGTTACGTATACCACAATTAAGATTCAGAATTTAATCAAAATATAAACATAGAAATAAAAATAATGAATCATCGTGAAAACAAAGAAATTATAATGCCATCGTTATACCGGGTGTACAATCCAAATGGGTCAGTATAGAGAAGTCGGAAACTATTAGAGATAGCGAGATCTGTTCTTAGGAACCATGACGTCGATTTTAGATTTATTAAAAACTGCATTCAATTTTTTTTCGTATATCTCATGCATAACCGGGAATCGAACTCGGTTAAAATTGAAAAAGAGTTTAGATTATTTTTTATTGGCAACAAATTTCTGTACAAGAGTACATACATTTAGAGTGCTCTAAGAGTCAGAAATTGCTGTTAAAGCTGAAAACGCTCCATACAAACATGCGTATGGAAAAATAACTTTTTCCATTTTGACCATGATAATTTCCGTTTAGGTTCATAGTTGTCATACAATTATTGTTTTGTTGAATTATGAGGATATTGGAAACAATTTCATATTTGCTTTTGGATAAAAAAACGTAAAATATTCGTATGTTTAAAGGAATGTCACTCTTTAACAGCGTTTTCTCATTCTTAGAGTACTCTAAATATATGTAGTCCCATACAGACATTTGATCTCAATAAAAAATAGATCGATCGACATCTTTTTTTTTTTATTTTTTCTTTACTCAATTTCGGCCGGGCTCGATTCCGGGTTATACATGAGATATACGAAAAAACGTCATGTTTCCTAAGAACAGATCTCGCTGTGTCTCATAGTTTCCGACTTCACCATACTGACCCATTTGGATTGTACACCCGGTATTTTAATGACGTAATATAATGCATAATAATTATAATAATCTTCATAGGGAAATTCCTAAGGTCAATATTATAAAGTGCACTAACAAGAGAATTACATGTCACTAACCTTATAGGTATATCCCAGTGACCTTGTTATTAAATTATATAAGTACGTACCATTAATTAGTAAAAGGGAAAAACATAAATTTATCCCAATAATTTTATTTTCCATAGAAATATAGTACATAGGTACGTCATAGGTATGATAAGTACTTATTTAAAAACACGAACTGTAAACATAATAGCCGTACCATTAAATTTTCCGAATACTGAATATGTATCACTTATCTTTATCGACGAATGTACTCCAAATCAGTACAAACTATTTCTAATTACGTAATTTCGTCGCGTAACGTAAATAATTAATTTGGTCATACGTTTCAGTACTACGACTCGTTAATATTTGACGACATTGCAGCAGTCGAACGCGATGCGTAATTTCGCTCGAAGCTGCCAAGTCAGGTTGGCCGAGTGGTCTAAGGCGCCAGATTTAAGCTCTGGTTCCCGAGAGGGAGCGTGGGTTCGAACCCCACACCTGACAGAGAACTTTTGGATTTTAGTTTTTGCTTTTTATTATTGCATATATTTTATTTATTATGCAATATTAAAATTTTGTAAAATACCGCAAAAAGTTTTTTGTTTTGATCTCTGTTATAATATTTCGTATGAAATTGAAATCAAAGTTAAAAAGTATCAAGAATAAAATACGTGTTTAACCATGAAATTACCTCCTTTGATTTTCCACATAAACTACATCAAAACATGAGTTTTACATAGGAGAAATATTTAAAATATAAAATGACCAACAATAACCACCTGAAACACGAATTTTTATTTCCAATCTGTAACGATTCGCCAAATTTAAATTTGTCCGTAAGCCATTTATTTTCCAAAACTGTTTATTTTTCAGACTAATTACACAACAAACCTAACCTAATGGGTTCTTTAAAATGATGTTAATAAAAATCCTCAAATTTTATGGGTTTCAGGAAATTTAAAATACTTTCTAACAAATGAAATTTTGGCGAAACGTTACTGATGAAGTTGTGATAGGATAGGATAATAATATCAGAATATGTCTTAAATAGTGAAAACTGCCCAGGAAATAAGGGCATGTTCAGTATATATTTAACTTGCACACTTGTTTCGGTTTGTTCTCTAATAAAATAAATAAGACGTGGTGGTATTTCCATAATAATGTGTGTATTACCTTTAATAGCTCCCTGAAATAGGGGCTGCAGGCGGACAGCACGACTCGGTGCGCCTTCAGGCTCTTCCCGTCGCACGCGAGCGTGACGTCCACGAAGTCCTCGTCATCGCGAAGGTTCTCGAAGGCGCTGGTGATGCTGCTCTGGTAGTTGTTCCACCGCAGGCAGAAGTGCTGCGTGTCGGCCATGGTTGTGGTTAGCGAGTCATGTGTTCTATGTGACCTGGAAGAAAGGTGTATGTTAGTTATACGGTATTAAGATCAAGTAAAAGCAAGTTTGGCTTTGCCAGCCACGTTAGGGCTCACGCCCGTAATTAGCTTTGGTCGCCTTCGCCGGTCACGGCGTAGATAGCTATATAGGTACATGGCGTCCCAAGAGTATGGCACATCAAGGGAAAGTACCTTAAATATCGTAGATAGGATGTTTTGCTAAAAGAAGACTTCATGTTATTTTTAAATGTTAGTAATTCTGCATTTAAATATTTCTAAGAATTACTTGCTTCGTCTGAGAATCGCACAGACTTAAATGTGAAAAAAACCGGTCAAGTGCGAGTCGGACTCACGCACCGAGGGTTCCGTACAAACACTTTTCATCCTTAAGTGGTTAAGTTAAGTTTGCACCTGGTATGTATAGCGCCCCATACAAATGAGGTGCAAAGTTAACGCAACCAACCCGTTTGTTGTATGGGAGCCCCCCTTAAATATTTATTTTATTTTATTTTTAGTATTTGTTGTTATAGCGGCAATAGAAATACATCATCTGTGAAAATTTCAACTGTCACCGTTTTTGAGATACAGCCTGGTGAGAGACGGACGGACGGACAGCGAAGTCTCAGTAATAGGGTCCCGTTTTACCCTTTGGGTGCGGAACCCTAAAAAAATCACACCTATTTTTATGATGCCAATCGAAAGAATGGACAAAAAATAATAATTCTTCCTAATTACATAGTATCTTAAAAGAAAGAAACAACGTAAAATGTTTGAGTCCAAGAAAATTATTTATAGCCGACGACGCATAATTAAGCAAGCAATTCTTAGAAAATCTTAAGTGCAGAATTACTAACCTTTGAAAACAACATACTCTTTTTTCAGCAAAATATCCTACCTACGATATTTAAGGTACTTTCCCTTGATGTCCCATACATTAAGATCGAGGCAAGGAGGGTTTTTAAGTAACTGACTCTAAAAAAGGAGTTCTCAATTTGGCTGTATGTATTTTTAGGGTTTCATACCCAAAGGGTAAAAACGGGAGCCTATTATTTAGCCTCCGCTGTCAGTCCATCTCTCTCGGTCACCAGGATGACCATGACCAGGAAATTTAAACTGATGATGTATTTTTGTTGCCTGCCATAACATAAAAACAAAAAAGTAAAAAAATATTTAGTTGTATGGAAACCTCAGTGCACGAGTCCGACTCGCACTTGGCCGGTTTTTTGTATGTATGTATCGAGAAATCGTTCAAATGTTGAAATTATAGGTACATACTATTGCTGCAATTTATACCAGATGCGTTTATATTACAATGTACGTTATATAAATCGGAGTTGACATAAAACATTTATCATGAAACTTTCAAAGATAAGCCCATGAGAGAGCGTTATCGAGAGACTTTTAGCGCTATATGGTCAATTATTATAATAGAAATAAAACAACAAGATTAAAAAACGGGTCAAACGCGATAAAAACGACTTGCATAATGTATCAATTGCTTATTAAAAATGAATAATGGTTTCGGCCTATTTAATAATGCCAATATATTGTTGTAGTTGTAGGTAGGCACAACTATTCTTATGAAGGGAGAACATTATTAATATTAATTTATAGTTTTATCAAGTTCCGTAAACACTTAATTGCTCTGTTATAGAAATTTCTGTGAAAACTGTTGCTCCAAGTCCTATCCGTAAACCAATACATATATAGTCATCATCATATCAGCCGATAGACGTCCATTTGTGGACAAAGGCCCTCCCCAAAGTTTTCCACAACGATCGGTCTTGCGCGGCCCTCAACCAATTTTTGCCCAGGATCCTAGGATCCAGGTCGTCGGTTCACCTTGTTGGGGGCCTTCCAACGCTGCGTCTTCCGGTCCGCGGTCGCCACTCAAGAACCTTTCTGCCCCAACGGCCACCGGATCTACGAGCAATGTGCCCCGCCCACTGCCACTTAAGTTTGGCGATTGTCTGAGCTATATTTACAACCTTGGTTCTGTTGCGTATCTCATCATTTGACACTCGATCCCGCAAGGAAATACATATATACCTATTTTGTTTGGTAGATGGAAAAGTACGGTCTCAGTAAAAAACTATAGAACGACAATTTGTGCCGAATGGAAACAAAAAATCATCGCAAGTGTTTGCTTCAACACAAAAGCAAAAGTTCAAAACGAAAATCTACACAATTTCGCCATTTTGCCGCGTATGCCTCCAAAAGGTCGTAACTTTACGAACTTATAACAATAAATAAAAAATCATGAACTTTCAGTTTTTGAAGCATTTGTAGGGTTTACGTTTGAAACAAAATGAACGTTTTTTATCAAACCTTCTGTTGAATGTTCCTATTGTTTTGATTCTCTTTTTTATATAAACTTTCGCTGGAATGTCAGCAATAAAAAAAAAACAAATGAAGGAGAAAGTTCACAATTGTGTATTCTAAAGTTTTCTAGTGATTCTTCAATTAAAGTTTAAAATTTTTGGCGCTTGAACATTTTCTTTATATGTTAGTTTATAAAATTATGATATTTGAGTATATGAGTAACATGTCGAAGATAATTATTTATTAACTTTTGAACGAATGGTAGTTCTTTAGACTAGTAAAGGCCTTATACAGTTTAAAATGTATTTCTTTTCATATTATGACAAATATAATTGATAATTATAATTAGAAACAACTTTTTAAAGTCAATAATACTTTTCTCTGAGTTCTAGATATAGTAACATAGCTATTTCATGGTATTGCGTGCAGTCGAAAATAAGACGAAAAAAACATTATTCTGCGTGAATTTTCTCAATTTCGAGTAGTTTTTGAAACAAAAATTATCAATGAAAAATTTTAACTGTAGGTTTCAAATATATACCAATAAATTGTGTCCCTGTTCTAACCAGTAACATCTATACTATTATAAAATCCTAAATTTGTATTGAAAATAAATTTTCTATGGAGGGAGGTCATGATTTCAGGAAAAATCTCGATAGCGTGATGCAGCCTGATAGTTGTTTTGTATGGACACGCGTCGCCGTGCCAACCTGGCGCCATCTGTTTTAAAAAAAACCATTGTCCTCGCATCACGCTGAAACGGCTGGATAAAAAGCTACTAATTTTGGTACAGGAATAGCTGAACATCCAAAGATGGTTATAGGATACTTTTTATTATGATTAATATTTATCTTTGAAAACATAAATTCCATGAAATATTTTCCTTACAATGTGTAAACCTTATAATGACAGCGTTTGTGATTTTGAATTTAGAACGACGCGACCCCCGCGTGGCTCTTACGTGTACAAAAACTAAAAAGTATGAATTCGACATAATACCTCCGCGCGGCCCACCGGTATTAACAATAAGGTTAAGGTTGTTTGAGGCGTTGAGTTACGGAAATCGTCTTAGTTAGATAGAAAAGATGGCGCCAATTATCGACCAACACAGACGAAAATATGAGTGCAATGTTCGTTATAAATTGGCTCATGCTCAAAAAAAAACATACATTTCTTTAAATGTTTACAAATGAAGCGAAAATTGAAAAAAAAATAAGCATTTCTTTAAAAACACAATTTGCGACAATAGGAACTAATTAATGCTCTTTTATTGAATATGCAATTATATTCTTCTGTAGTTTGTAAGTATTGACCATAAAAAAGCCCGGAGACGCAATAATAAATGTTAATGAATAAAAAAGATTTTTTAATGCCATTTTATCGAGTGTAATTGAAATAGAAGTATTTCGAATGAATTTAAGTTAATTAAATACATTTTGAAATATGTTTTACCAACCAACATTTAGAACATTAGGCGCAAATTTTTGTATTGTTTGTGTTTGGCCTAACTTACTTCAGGAAAAATATTGATAGCGTGATGCAGCTTGATTGTTGTTTTGTATGGACACGCGTCGCCGTGCCAACCTGGCGCCATCTGTTTTCATAAAATCCTTTGTCCTCCAATCACGCCGAAATGGCTGGACGGATTTTAACCATTTTTGGTACAGGGATAGCTGGACATCCGAAGATGGTTATAGGATACTTTTTTTCCGTCTACGGTAAAGAAAAAATACGCGAATGAAGTCGTGTGCATCTCATAGCGTCATCCATTAGCGTCGTGAATTTGAATTTAGCACCACGCGTAGCGTACCCCGCGGGGGGCCGGCCTGCGCTACCCGCCGGGGACAATAGCTCTGAGGTTGGACGAGTCGCCGAGTTACGGACACTGGGGCAGTAGATGGCGTTAGTGGTACACGAAATGATAATTTTATGAAACAAAACTGAACACAATTTTGTTATTATTAATTTCTCGATGCAACAATCGGAACTACCACTCTATTATTGCATATAAAAATCATGTATTTACTCAGTAGTTTATAAATATTGACCCTCTTTTCATAAACGTACTGAGACGCGGAGAAAATTTGAAATGAATAAATAAGTTGTTTTTTACTTTCTTGAGAGACAATAATCAAAATAAAATACTATTATAAAATCCTAAATTTGTATTGAAAATAAATTTTCTATGGAGGGAGGTCATGATTTCAGGAAAAATCTCGATAGCGTGATGCAGCCTGATAGTTGTTTTGTATGGACACGCGTCGCCGTGCCAACCTGGCGCCATCTGTTTTAAAAAAAACCATTGTCCTCGAATCACGCTGAAACGGCTGGATAAAAAGCTACTAATTTTGGTACAGGAATAGCTGAACATCCAAAGATGGTTATAGGATACTTTTATTATGATTAATATTTATCTTTGAAAACATAAATTCCATGAAATATTTTCCTTACAATGTGTAAACCTTATAATGACAGCGTTTGTGATTTTGAATTTAGAACGACGCGACCCCCGCGTGGCTCTTACGTGTACAAAAACTAAAAAGTATGAATTCGACATAATACCTCCGCGCGGCCCACCGGTATTAACAATAAGGTTAAGGTTGTTTGAGGCGTTGAGTTACGGAAATCGTCTTAGTTAGATAGAAAAGATGGCGCCAATTATCGACCAACACAGACGAAAATATGAGTGCAATGTTCGTTATAAATTGGCTCATGCTCAAAAAAAAACATACATTTCTTTAAATGTTTACAAATGAAGCGAAAATTGAAAAAAAAATAAGCATTTCTTTAAAAACACAATTTGCGACAATAGGAACTAATTAATGCTCTTTTATTGAATATGCAATTATATTCTTCTGTAGTTTGTAAGTATTGACCATAAAAAAGCCCGGAGACGCAATAATAAATGTTAATGAATAAAAAAGATTTTTTAATGCCATTTTATCGAGTGTAATTGAAATAGAAGTATTTCGAATGAATTTAAGTTAATTAAATACATTTTGAAATATGTTTTACCAACCAACATTTAGAACATTAGGCGCAAATTTTTGTATTGTTTGTGTTTGGCCTAACTTACTTCAGGAAAAATATTGATAGCGTGATGCAGCTTGATTGTTGTTTTGTATGGACACGCGTCGCCGTGCCAACCTGGCGCCATCTGTTTTCATAAAATCCTTTGTCCTCCAATCACGCCGAAATGGCTGGACGGATTTTAACCATTTTTGGTACAGGGATAGCTGGACATCCGAAGATGGTTATAGGATACTTTTTTTCCGTCTACGGTAAAGAAAAAATACGCGAATGAAGTCGTGTGCATCTCATAGCGTCATCCATTAGCGTCGTGAATTTGAATTTAGCACCACGCGTAGCGTACCCCGCGGGGGGCCGGCCTGCGCTACCCGCCGGGGACAATAGCTCTGAGGTTGGACGAGTCGCCGAGTTACGGACACTGGGGCAGTAGATGGCGTTAGTGGTACACGAAATGATAATTTTATGAAACAAAACTGAACACAATTTTGTTATTATTAATTTCTCGATGCAACAATCGGAACTACCACTCTATTATTGCATATAAAAATCATGTATTTACTCAGTAGTTTATAAATATTGACCCTCTTTTCATAAACGTACTGAGACGCGGAGAAAATTTGAAATGAATAAATAAGTTGTTTTTTACTTTCTTGAGAGACAATAATCAAAATAAAATTATTTAAAATCAATTTTATCCTTTGACGTATAAATATTTACGGAAAGTTAATGAAATATGATACGCGCATAAGTGCTACCAGTAGCGCCATCTGTGAGCTTTAAACAGTAGTTTTCCCTGAGGTGCCGTCCGCAGCAGAGTTTTCGCAATGGCGAAGTGAGTGGATTGGTCTGTAATTTGTGTATTGTTTTACTAGCTTTTACCCACTGCGCTCGCGTTAAAACATACGTTCACTATATTACTACGTCTACTACGACCTCTTACACAAATTTGAAGTTAATGAGTGATACATTTAAATGTTATTACTATGTACAATTAATTTCTTTAATTTTAATACAGCTGATGCAAAGTTTAAGTTGACAGCTCGAGGGCCGTTCAGCGTCAGTATGTGTTTAGACAAAATATAAACAATCTCAAACAACGTTTGATTAAACTTTTAAGTATTTTTAAAGAGATGGTGACTAACAGAGACGGGAGGCAATAAGAAAAAAAACAATATCGTACAACGGAAAAAAGAAAGCAAGGCTGATGAAACTTAAGCAATACGAAGAGATGGTATCGAAAAAAACGGGGGGCTCGGGGGGCGGAGCCCCCCGCTCTAACAAAATACTACATGCTAAAACTGAAAAATTCAAGTAGCTTTGATGAAAGGCTAAGTTACCTGTAGATATATATGGTGATCAAGAAAAAACAAAACCCTAAAAGGCTAAAAAGAAAGCAAGTCTCATCAAACTTTTAAGTATCCTGAAAAGATAGTGAACTAAAATGGCATAGTGCTCGCATTAAGAAAACACAAAAACTTAAAACGGAATCGAGAACGCAAGTCTGATCAAACTTTAAAAGATTCTAAAGAGATGGCGACCCAACCAGACGGGAAGCACGAAGAAAAAACAATATCGCACAACGGAAAGAAGAAAGCACGCCTGATGAAACTTTTAAATAACACGAAAAGATGTTATTGAAAAAAAAATGTATAACATGCTAAAACAGAAAAATAAAGTA
The DNA here is from genome assembly GCA_947623375.1 of Apotomis capreana. Lineage (NCBI taxonomy): Eukaryota > Metazoa > Arthropoda > Insecta > Lepidoptera > Tortricidae > Apotomis > Apotomis capreana. The sequence continues at coordinate 25,033,564 of OX392512.1, read as the reverse complement.
AATCTGATGATAGGCTAAGAAGTTACGTGTAGATATGGTGATCAAGAAAACACAAAACCTTCACTAACGAGTAAGCAAGTCTGCACAACCTTTTGAGTAACCCGAAAAGATAGTGAACGATAGTGGCATAGTACTCGCATTAATGAAACGGAAACAAGAAAGCAGGTTTGACCAAACTTTTAGGTATTCTAAAGAGATGGTGACTAACAGAGACGGAAGGCACTAAGTTAATTATACCGCAACACGGAAAGAAAAAAGCAAGACTGATAAAACTTTTAAGCAGCACGAAGAGATGGTATTTAAAAATACAGGAGGCTCGGGGGGCAGAGCACTCAGAAAATGTCATTTGCTAAAACTGAAAAATTCAATTAAATCTGATAAAAGGCTAAGTGACCTGTAGATATATATGGTGATGAAGAAAACGTAAAACCTTAAAACGCTAACAAGAAAACAAGTCTGATCAAACATAAAAGCAACCTGAAAATATATTGAACTAAAATGGCTTAGTGCTCGCATTATAATACACAAATCCTTAAAACGGAATCAACAAAGCAAGGCTGATCAAACTTTAAAGAATTCGAAGAAGAAGAAGATGTGGTGACCAAACCAGACGGGAGGCACGAAGAAAAAACAATATTGCACAACGAAAAGAAAAAAGCAAAGCACGACTGATGAAACTTTTAAGTAACACGAAGAGATGGTATTGAAAAAGACGGGGGGCTCGGGGGGCGGAGCCCCCCGCACTTAAAAAATGCAATATGCCAAGACTGAAAATTATAAGTAAATCTGATGAAAGGCTAAATGACCTGTAGATATGGTGATCAAGAAAGAAAAGACAAAACCTTAAAATGCTAACTAGAAAACAAGTCTGATCAAACTTTTAAGTAACCTGAAAAGATAGTGAACTAAAATTGCATAGTGCTCGCATTAAGAAAACACAAATCCTTAAAACGGATTCAAGAAAGCAAGTCTGATCAAACTTTAAAGGATTCTAAATGGGGATGGTGACCAAACCAGACGGGAGGCGCGAAGAAAAAACAATATAACAAACGGAAAGAAAAAAGCAAGACTGGTGTAACTTTCAAGTTATCTGACGAGATAGATAACAAAAATGCAGTAGTGCTCACATTGAGAATACATAAACCTAAAAACGGTAACAGAAAAGCAATTCTGAACAAACGATTAAGTATTCTAAGGAGATGATGACTAAAAAAAGCGGGGCAGTAAGCAAGACAATATACCACAACGGAAAGAAGAGAACATGACTTTATTTAAGTAACCAATTGAGACAGTGCACAAAAATGTCGGAGGCCTCGCATTGAGAAAACAAAACAAGAAAGTAGAAATTGAATCTAAAATGAACAAGGAATCATGTCCGTGAAAGCATTCAAATATTCCAAAGATACAGTAAACAAAAAATATGGGGGGCTTGAGTTATGCCAAGCCAATGCCAAATGCCAAGTTTTGCCAAGTGAACGTATTTTTTTTAACGCGTGCGAAGCCGCGGGCAAAAGCTAGTTGATAATATGTTAAGAAACATGTTTGATCATAGACAAAAATGTCTTAAACAATCAGCCTTTTTGCACGGACAGGAGCCTTAATTAACATTTAATCGAGTATTACATTTCGCTGACTTATCATTATCAACCAATCATGGTCAAAAACTAGACAGAATGTTTTTTTGGATCTTCACAAGCCACCTGGGTACCTACAATTTTTTATCGGTTGTTTGTGTCGCAATTTAGCGTAAAGGATGTAGCGGGTTTTAGCGATAGTGAAACGCTGTGGAATCTTTTCAAAATATAGGTAAATGATTATAGACTCATATTTAGGCCGCCTGTCCACAGAAGCGCGAGAAAATAAACCAATCACACTGCGTCTTTGTGAAGCATGAAAGAAGAGCATTTAAATTTGAGGAATGAGATTGGTCTATTCTAGACATGTCCACTCCGCTCGGCTTCGGTGGATAGGCAGCCTTAAGGCTAATACTCATTTCTTCCAACCGTTTATGGCAGTCCGAGTTTGAGCTAGACTTAAACAAGATGCCTTCCGCCGCGTAACCTGACCTATCATTGTCTCATACGGCCACTGTGTCATTGTCTGTTTGTTGACAAACTTCCTACAAACCAAAGGAATAACTACCTTAATTATAAAGCTACAAGGGCTAGGTTTTGAGCTGATTTGAGCTGTTTGCGAGGAATGAAAGAAATTGCTAGTTTCTAAAGCATTTTTCAAACAAACTATGCTTACGACTGTTTTCTGGGTAAGACGTATTGTTTAGTACTAGAAGGCGTGCTTCGTCGACGTAGTCGGGTAAAAATAATCCTATAACCGTCTTTGCATATACCTACAGCTATGGCTGTACCAAAATTTGTTACGTTCCGTCCAGCCGTTTCGACGTGATATGTGGACAAATGATATTTGACTGATGGCGCTGTACAAATCCTCCATCATGCTGTTTAGATGTTTACTTGGACTAAGAATCCCTCTCCACAGAAAACTGATTTTGCAAACACTTAGATTTTTTATATTATTTAGTATTAGAATGTTTAGATATATTGCTCAATTATACTTTAATTTGATGGCCCATAAAATTAAAATGGCGAATCATATCGTTAACGTCAAAATGATAGGCGCGACCAACGAGCAACGTGGGTCGCGGGAGCATTGGGATCGGCGCAGCATGTTTTCTTCCTCCATTCTTCCCTATTACTCGTCATCTCCTGTCCTTCTTATTTATATCATCTTTCACACAATCCATCCATCTTTTCTTTTTTTCTCTATGTATGTGTATAAAAGTTTAAAAATATCAACATGGTTTCTAATATAAAAATGGTATTCGACATTAGGTAATTTGCATTTCAAAGCAAATATAACCAACTGCCATTTTGAAATACATTTCGTATATCTAAACTAGATCAATTCAAAAACGTTTATTTTTTTAGACCCACCTAGGTGTTCCATTGGCTAACCATTTAACTCTTTGATATTTAACACGTCCACAAAGAAATTAAAGAAGTAAAATAGCACACCGCATCGTTTTGCTCTACTATTCAATCTGATTGAAAGGATTTACCCTACTGTAAATATTGGCGTAAAACACAAGTGAGAGCGGTTGCCATATCATAAGACGCATATATCATCAATTCATCACACTAATATTATACAGGCGAAAGTTTGAGAGTGTGTTTATGTGTAGGTTTGTTACTTCTTCACGCTCAAACGGCTGGACCAATTTTGATAAATTTTGGTATGAAGGTAGCTGACTAATCCAGGGTGGATTAACACATGGGCTACTGTTTATCCCGAAAAAATGTAGTGTGATGAGTGAGTAACACCGCGCGGCGCAGCTAGTATCTTATATATTGATTCAGTTTGTTATGTTACAATATCTCATATTGGTGGGGATTTCAGAAGCATCTAAATAAAAGAAAAACATGCATAGCTTTACATCCTCCTATTGCTGACATTTGCCTATTAACGTCTGAGTGTCGTTGGGTCAAACTTGCGTACCGATAAAAGTTATAAATATCAAGCCTTTTGCTTACACTTGCTGTTACTTCTAATTAAATTACGACTAATGATCTATCTAATAGTCTATGGCCATATAAAAAAAGCTAGGTGTACCTGTAACAGGAGAAATAAATTAACACATAGATCGCCATCCCTTCAAACTGAACAACATTTATTGAGCAACTTTTGAAAATAACTTGTATTACTTAAATGACGATGTTTATTCAGTGAAGCAATGTATTGCGAAATGAGTGATAGTAGTAGAGTGAATGACAATGTTGAACGGCGTCACATTGAAAAATACTATTTAATTTGTTAGAAACAATGGACGTCTGAAACTGTTTTTTTTAGTAGTTCAGCTTGAAGAGTAATTTATGTTTTAATTTAATGCTCCTGTTACAGACAAAACCTTGTGCATATAGAAAATCTAAAATGGCTTAAGGGAACAAAATCTCGGGCGTGGGTCATTGTCAGATTTAGGTGCGCGTCTTTCCGGTGGACATTTGCGAAATTAAGGATTCCAAGCCCTAATTTTCTGATAAAATGCCTGTGAGAATAAAGAACGTTCCCTCTTCTATAATCCGATGTAATAGTAACATACCCTAGATTCATACAAGCTCTTAACTTTTGACCACCGAAGGGATGAATATTGTTTTTTAAACTGACTATGACCCGCGTACGTGACTGTAAGTTATATTTATTCACGTTAAAGGATAACTATTACTTGTTTATTTAACATTTTTCCCTCTTCCCTAAATGCACTATAAATATAACACATTTGCGGAATTCATGTGAGGTAAATATAGTAAATTGCCGTAGGTCATTTTGTAGTTCGTTATAATATTTTTTATAGCAAACGTGTTTTTTCTATGACTTTTGTCGCAGGAATGGAACAGCAGTAC